>JADBJO010007379.1:20000-27500 GCA_016801955.1 Conus betulinus | reverse complement strand
TTAGCTGCATGAGGGAACCAGCGAAATCCCTCTCGAAGGCAAATCTATTTGCATTACTTGCTCCTAGGCCTTTGTTCGCTGGATCGGACTCCACACACGGCTGAATGCATGTGTAGTCTTGGCGCCAAATAGAGAAATAGACACACCACAGTCCATACTTCTGTGGTGTTCACGCCACCAAATGGTTCAAAAACGAATCCAACAACACCCTCACAGCAGGCAGCAAGGGGCAGTAAATGATGCTAAACGAAAGTATGGAGAGAAAAAAAAGTTGCTGAAAAACTAAAAACATTATGCAAACAGCATAAAATGAAGGGGGCAATCTTTGAGCCTATGCTTCAGGATACATATATATTTGTAAGCTGTTTGACAATTTGCTTCTAGATCTATTTACAAAAAAATACAAAAAAAAGAGAAACAATTCTCGTGTGTGTGTGTGTGTGTGTGTGTGTGTGTGTGTGTGTGTGCATGTACTGTCTACACATATGACTACAGAAAAAAGTGGGGGAAAGTTGCGGATGCAAGGGAGGTAAAACAGTGGCAACAGTCAAAGTGGGTCATCTCTACTGTTTAATAACCTGAGCATTGTCAGTCACAGAAGTGCTGACAGAAGCTTAGAATATGTGTGCGTGTAAGCGTGCGTGTATGCTTGCGTGCGTGTGTGTGTTAAAGTGTGTGTATGTGTGTGTGTGTGCGTGTGCGTGCGTGCGTGCGAGCGCACGTGCGCGTGTGTATGCGCGTATGGATGTTCGTGCCTGTGTGAGTCTGTACGAGTCTGCGCGGAGAGGTTCGGGGGTTGCAAAAATAAAAAAAATCACACACACACACACACACACACACACACACACACACACACACACACACATTAAGTGGGAAACAGGCAAAGCGAAGACTTCACAAGAGCTTCCAAGCGCACCTAACAAAATAAATGTTTTGGAAGCAAAACAAACATGCCCATGTTTTATCTCAGTCGATAAGAATTGTGATGATGTCGTCCTACTTTTCAATTATAGATTTTTAGCGGTGTTTTTTTTTTTCCTTTTTCTTTTTTTATTTTGAAAACTTCGAGATGACAACACCTCACGTGTATTCCTTTAGTCCACTGCGATTCTGTTTGCTCTTTCATGTTTTCATTTCTGTTTTTATTTTCATTTTGTACTGTGGACAAATATCTGTTGGATCAAATCGTCTTCTTTACACACAGTAACAAACAGAAATGGAATGGAATTTCACGTTACATTAGCCGTCATTTTTTGTCTGTTTCTGGATTATTCCTGATCGTTGCTGCTAAACAACCACCACCTGATGCCAACCGTTTTCGTTACTTCAGAAATTCCATTTCATTTCTGTTTGTTATAGTGTGAAACGAAGATGATATTACCCAACAGTTATTTAGCTGTCTGTATACATTCTGCGTTAAAACAAAAACAAGTCCGAACGTATGTTTTTGTACAGTCTTTTCTTTTGCAATGTTTTGTGTTTGCTCAATTGCTTGGTTTGGCTTTGGCTTGCTTGTTTGTTTGCTTTGAGGACCGATGAGGGTGGGGGGTAAAGGTTAGCGGGGAGGGTGGAAGAAGGAGGAGGAGAAGGCAATACTAGGAAAGCAAGAAACATGAAAGGGGGGAGGGAGGGGGGGGGGGGGGGGGGGGGGGGTGGAGTCAGCAGAGAGGGAGGTCTGTTTCAACTATGAGAACGCATTTATTGGGCTGTGGAATGTTCCGTTTGGGTTGAACATGGACGGGCAACTTTTTTGTGTGTCTTATGAATGGCCATTGAGTAAATCATGTGGTTGGTTAGTTACTTAGATGCATAACTGGGCGGTTGCTTCTTTGTTTTGTTTTGAATGACTTCAGTGGCTGGTTTGCTGCTGGGACAATGATGAAATTAAGTAGTAAGGGAGTTACTTAACCAGTTAGCAATTTGACTTTTTTGTTGATCATTGTAAACAATTGGCTGACTGGTTAACTGTTTTTGTTTCCATCGCTGTATTATTTTTAGTCAATCAGCTGATTAGTTTATTGGGTAGCTGGAACATAATATGCTTAGCTACAACTTTCTAACTAATGACTGTCACACTAATCTTGGAGGCTTAGTCTGTTTGAAGTCGTAGTCATCTTACGCTGATTGTTTTTCCCCTTTTTTCTTGTTTGTTACTATTGTCAGTTTCTTGTCGCTACTGGTGACACAAGTGCTGGAAAAAGGGAACTGGATCTAAAATTATTGACAGAGCTGCCATAACACTTTCTGAGAAATATTGTCTGCGAATGGCGCAACGTAGTCCTCAGTCTACGCAAAGCGACATCTCTGGTCTTGACAGCAAGACAAAAAATACTACCAACAACATTTCACTTTTAACGTGATACACAAATAAAAACTTGATTGAGAGGTCTTAAACAGTTTATGTAACAAAATCCATCAAAACATGAACAAACGAATCACAAAACAAAACACGACGCAATCTGAAGCGATCAAAGCTAAGTGCATTTTCGTTATTTTGTCCGTCTTTGTTTCACCTGAGGAAGACCTAAGAGGTCGAAACGCGTTGTGTGTTGTCTTGTGACTCGTTTGTCCACGTTTCTCTGGGCGGTTCGCTGACATTTATTTAAAACACGACGCGTTTCGACCTCTTAGATCTCCCGGCAAAGAAAACAACACTGAGGACAAGGAAAATAAAGGGTAGGCAATCACTTATCTTGTCAAATGTGATTCGTTTGTTCATTTTCGGCGGGTTCAGTACATACACTTTTTGAAGAACTGTTTAGATTTCGGCCTGCAGTGGCTTCACTTTGCAGCTGACTTTGATTGAGAGGATTTGCTAACACTGTGTTAAGAAGGGGCGCTGCTAACACTGTTAAGAAGGGGCGCTGCTAACACTGTGTTAAGCGGGGCGCGCAAACACTAACCAACAATCTAAAACAGAAATTCCGTATGAACTATATCTGCAAGCAAACTGGCTGGAAGTTTTTACTCACTACACAAGCTCCTATGGTGGTCACTCGACAGTGATACGTAAAGATATTTCTTGAACCCTGACAGTCCTGACATGCATGCGCATCTTCGGTCTGGAGCGGTGGTGCCAATACCGTTGAAGAATCGTCGGGAAAAGAATGTACCTCAAGTTGTTTCTACTCAGCAACCAAACACTTTCTCAACCTGGAAATGATCAGTAAAACTAATCATATTTCAACCACCTAGCTCGTTAGTCTGTAACAGCAAGGCGTGTATGTTCATTAGACGATGCTAGCCCTCGCATCATTACATCTTTCTGAGACCCCCCCCCCCCACTTCTCTCCCCACCACCCCACCAATCGCAAGAAAGCATTGCAATTCCAATAACTGTATTTTGCTGCATGCCCGCCTCAATCTGTTTGAATGAATCAATTTGTTTTCCTACAACGTCTGTTTGGAGTTTTTATGTTGCGCCTAGTTATTGCGGACCTTCAAAAAAAAATAATAAACAAAGCCTAGTTCGTACTTAAAAGGTGTCGTCTTTGTGATCATACAAACTCTGCAAATATCCCTCACCTTTTTCTCTGTCTGTCTGTCCGTCTGTCTGTCTGTCTCTCTCTATCTCTCTATCTCCTGACCACTCGCCATTATATCTATTCTCCCCTTAACCACTTCTCCAAATGCCATACATATAGAGCACAATGCATTGTACTTGCTGTTTAAAAGATATTCATTTCATTTCAGTTTTTCACATCCTCTCTCTCTCTCTCTCTCTCTCTCTCTCTCTCTCTCTCTCTCTCTCTCTCTCTCTCTCTGTGTGTGTGTGTGTGTGTGTGTGTGTGTGTGTGTGTGTGGTGTGTGTGTGTGTGCGCGCGCGGGCGTGTGTGTGTGTGTGTGTGTGTGTGTGTGTGTGTGTGTGTGTGTGTGTGTGTGTGTGTGTGTGTGTGTCTGTCTGTGTGTGTGTGTGTCTCTCTGTCTATGTCGCTCTCTCTGGTTGTGTTTTTACTTTGTTCTTTGAGATGTTATTCTGAATTAAAACTTTACCCCTAAAGTTTGTTGAAGTGATGAACTAGGATTTTGTGCATCACTGCCTTTCCAGTTACTGGCACCCGCGCTCTCTACCCGTCTTCAAACCCCCTTCCTCACTCATAAGCACAAGCGCACAGACAGACAGAGAGAGAAGAGAGAGAGAGAGAGAGAGCGAGAGAGAGAGAAGAGAGAGAGAGAGAGAAACAGAGGTGAGAGAGAGAAAACAGAGAGAGAGGGGAAGAGAGGAGACAGACAGGACAGAGAGAGAGAGAGGGAGAGAGAGAGAGAGAGAGAGAGAGACAGAGAGAGAGACAGGAGAGAAGGAGAGCGAGAGAAAGAGAGAGAGGAGAGACGAGAGACGAGAGAGAGAGACAGACAGAGAGAGAGGGGGAGAAAAAGAGGGAGACAGACAGACAGAGAGAGAGGAGAGAGGAGAGAGAGAGACAGAGAGAGAGAGAGAGAAGAGAGAGAGAGACAGACAGAGAAAGAGACAGACAGACAGAGAGAGAGGAGACAGAGAGAAGAAGAGAGAGAGAGAGAGCGAGGGACAGAGAGAGAGAGAGAGGAGGAGAGATAGAGAGAGAGAGAGAGAAGAGGAGAGAGACACACCACACAGACACCCACACACACACACACACCACACACACAACACCACACAGACAGAGAGAGAGAGAGAGAGAGAGAGCGAGAGAGAGAGAGAGAGAGAGAAGAAGAGAAGACAGAGAGGAGAGGAGGGAGACCCGACAGACGCCAGACAGAGAGAGAGAGAGAGATCTATCGATTTCTCATGCAGCGCACTTCTTTTTAAACGGGCCGGAGGCATTTTGGAGAAAAGTCCAGTAAGCTACCGGTTGTTGCTGTAATGCGGCTAACGTCTTGTGTATTATGTACGAACAAGTCTACAAAAAGGATAACGGGCACTGTTCTATTGTCATCAGTACACCAATGAGACATTTGCGCAAAGCGCAGAATTCTCTGAGATGAGAATGATTGCTGTACACACACACACACACACACACACGCGCGCGCGCGCGCGCGCACACGCGTGGCCCGCCACACATTCACCCTGTCCTTTTCTCCTCCTCCTCCTCCTCGCTCCTCGCGCGCTCTCGCCGTGCCCCCCCTCTCATATTCACTCCTGTCTGTCCTTTTTCTTTCCTCCTCCTCTCTCCTCCTCTCTCTCTCTCTTCATCTCGTCTTTTTCTTTTTCTCATCTTTGCTGAATCGTGCTCTTTTTGCCCGCTGCTTGAGTATTTTGAATACCTGTTTTAAGAAAGTCATTTGCATCTTGAAAAAAACGTTTTTGACTGTGTAATAGGTAGTCTAAGGGAGAACATTAAACTGGCTTGGTGTAGTAATGACGGACATTCTGTTGCCGATTTTTTTTTTAGTTCCCCTTTTTTTCGGTCACTGCGGTATTTGGACCATTAGGTGATACTTTTTTTTTTCTCTCAATATCTGATCATTTGTGATCATTTTGCTATTCATGAAACAATAAACATATGAAAAAAAAAATGTATTTTCAAAATGTGAAAAATCATGAGCAAAGTATAGAAACCCATTCGTCAACCATCTTTTCATCCTGTTTTAAACCTGATTCCGAAAAGCCGAGATCAAAATTCATTTGAAGAATGAAATGAATATATTGTAAACAAGGTAGTCGTACATGACATTCCTGAAGCAGTGAGTCACTTTAATGAATCGCCTGATGAATGACACACCACCACAACAACACACACACACAACACCACACACACACACACACACACCCACCCATATATCCATCCTGCGTGCAACTCCATACTCTTCCGAGATTGACAGATGTACATATGTTAACAGTGGTGCGCCACACACACACACACACACACACACAAAACGCGGAAACAGATTCAGATTGTCTTTCCCCCCCAGAATATCCATCCTGCGTGCAACTACATACTCTTCCGAGATCGACAGATGTACATATGTTAACAGTGGTGTGCCCATTACTTCCATTTATCATTCTACGGCAAGGTGTAAGGACAAACATATTGCCCTTATATCTTGGTCACGTTTCACAGATACAAAAAAGGGGAGGTAGTGAATTCTCTGGCATAATTACAGAGAGAAAAGCCGTATTTATTCGTGTTGGCTGCTATCAACAGCCATTCTTAATTTCTAGCGTCGAAACAACATAACTAAACAAACTTCCAGCACAATGATCCTTGTGTTGGAAAATTGTATCGATGTATACTCTATGAAAACGAAGAAGATATCTTGCTAAGAATACATCAATTTTCAAAATCTTTTCACTCGGCTTAGAGACAGGATATTTCACACACACACACACACACACACGCACACACACACACAACACACACACCACGCACACACAAAAGATGTCAGACAAGAACATCTTTAGCCAATATTGTTGTCACTATCTTCGAACGACCCAAACTTGTTCTCTCTTTAATGAAACACGAATATCTATCTATATCTATCTATCTATCTATCTATCTATCTATCTATCTATATAAAGATTCTGTCGTAATTTAAATAAAATTGATCTGCATAAACATATTTATTTTCCGTAGCTTCCTTAAGCAAATTTGCTGTCGAAATCAAACAAATTAAAAAAAAAAAAAGTAGCTTTTAGGTATAATAGTGTCGACAGGAATAAAAACCTAAATCTAATTAATATCAAGGATTGATAAACAGTGTCAAATATGAACGAAAAAAAAAACACATACATTTCAAGTTTGGAAACAAACTGTTAAAATCATTGCCATCTGAAATATTTATTTATCAATCGTAATTTAACTGCACAGAGAATAAAGCCGCGGATGAACAAGTTGGAAATGAATTTAATTAAAAAAGAAAAAAGAAAAGAAAAGAAATGACGCATAGGTCTTGGGGCAGTACATATCAAAAGCCCCGGTGTAACATGCCGCAAAAATGACTCAGCTTCCCGAAATCACTTCCCGACAGGGGTAAGAAAAGACACACGTGGTCATAGGGGGAATATAATTCCGACGGACCTCCCTCCCTGTTCCATAGTGACACCCCTGTGAGTGAGTTGGGGGCCTAGTCTCTCAACACCCCGTGCAACAGACATAAGCACGTGCCCACACTCACCCGCTCAAGGCGGAAATGGGCACTTGTCTCTATTATCACCCTTGCGGTGTTGCCGTTTTTTGGACCCTGCCTCAAAATCACTCACCGGGGGATTGTTTTGGAACGGGGGGGGGGGGGGGGGGGGGGGGGGGGGGGGGGTACTTCCGTCTTAGGTCCAGAATCACCACCCCCATCTCCCACTCCCCCCCGCCTTACCCCCCCTTCACCCCCGCCTACGACATCCAAAGAGGGGAGTGATTTTGCATTGTGATTGTGCTTCGATTGATATATAATCGTTTACGACACTTTGATCATTCTGAAAGAGGGGAGTGATTTTGCAGCAAATATTGTGCTTTGATTGATATATATAATCGTTTACGACACTTTGATCATATTGAAAGAGGGGAGTGATTTTGCAACAGAGGAGAG
>JADBJO010007379.1:0-7500 GCA_016801955.1 Conus betulinus | reverse complement strand
GTAGGACATTCGTTACTGGAACACTGCGTGGTTCTTATTCTTCTTGCACGCGCTTGTGTGTGTGTGTGTGTGTGTGGTGTGTGTTGTGTGTGTGGTGTGGTGTGTGTGTGTGTGTGTGCGCACGTGTGTGTAAGTGTGTGTGTGTGTGTGTGTAAGTGTGTGTGTGTCCGCGCGCGAGTGCGTGCGTGGTGTGTGTGTGTGGTGTGTGTGTGTGTGGTGTGGTGTGTGTGTGTGGTGTGTGTGTGTGTGTGTGTTCGCGCGCGCACGCGCGCGCGCGCGCGTGTGTGTGTGCGCGTGCATGTGTGATGATGATGATGATATGGATGATGCTGATGATGATGATGACTGGAAGAAGAAGAAGAAGAAGAAAGAAGAAGAAAAAATCTTAACGATATTCATCATTATCATCATCAATCGTCATCATGATCATCATCATTATCATCAACATGTTAATGAATGGAAAGATAGTGAAGTGATAACAACAGCAACGACTACCACAACAACAGCAACAGGAACAGCAACAACACACTATAATGATGATGATGACGATGATGACGGTCATGATGATGATGATGGATGAGTATGATGATGATGATGATTAGATGACGAATGACGACGACGACGACGACGACGACGACGACGACAACGAACGACGACATTCAACATTTACAGGCACTGACCTCGTGACATCAGCTCCACCCTGCTGTGATTGGACAGCACGACTGCAAAAATCCCTGACTTCCTACGCGCGCCATGGCAGTCTCTCTTTAACGGCCCTGTCCTGAATGAGATAATGATAGTCCACAGTCCATCAGTAGTATAGCCCATGGTTTGTTGTCGTAGTGATTGTTGTTATTTGACGTGGTTACTATGGTATTGATCGTTTTTGATGGGCGATGGTGGTGGGCACCGCTGCTGATTCTATTGTCAATGTTTTACCTCCTCGTTTTTGTGTTCCTCCTCCTTCTCCTTCCTCCTTCTTCCTCCTGCCCTCTTCCTCCTTCTTCTCCTCCTCCTAAACCCTCCTCCTCCTCCTCTTCCCTCTCCTCCTCCTCCTCCTTCCTCTGTCTCCTCCTCCTCCTCCCTCCTCCCTCTTTCCTCAGTTCTTCCCTCTACGCCTCTTTCTTCTCTTCCTCCACTTCTTTCTTCGGCTGGCCTCACGTCTCTTCTTCCTCACATTTTCTGCTCTGCTATTAATTCATCCTTTCTTTTCGTATCCCTTTTCTTCTCCTCCTCCTTTTTTACTGCTACAAGAATCTTTTTTCTCCTCTCTTCTTCTTCTCCTTTCGTGATTTTTCTCCCTCCTCCTCCCACTCCTCCCCCTTCTTCTCCTCCTTCTTCTTTCTTCTGTCTCTTCTTTCTTCTTATCTTCTTTTCTTCTCTCTTTTCTTCTTCTTTTCTTCTTCTTTCTTCTTCCTCTACTACTACTATTACTCTTACTTTCTTCTTCTCTTCTTCTTCTCTTCTTCTACCTTCTTCGTCTTTCTCTTTCCTTCTTCTTCTTTCTCTCTTCTTCTTCTTCTTCCTTCTTCTTCGTCGTCGTCGTCGTCGTCGGTCGTTCGTCCGTCGTCGTTGTTGTTGTTTTTTTCAACCTGTCTTCTTCTTCTTTCTTTTCTTTTTCTCTTCTTTCTTTTTCTTTCTTCCTTCGCCATCTTTTTTCCTCTCTTTCTTCGCTTCTCTTTTTCTTCCCTTCTTGTCCTTCTTCTATTTCATCTTTTGTTTCTTCTCCCGGTACCTTCGCCTTTTCTTTGTTAGTTCTTCCTTTTTCTTCCCTTGTCCTGCCCTCCCTTTTCCGTCCTTCTTTCTCTTCTCCCCTCATCTTCTTCTTTTTGTTTCTTCTTTCTTCTTCATTCATTCTTTTTCTTTTTCGCCTTCTTGCTTCCCCTTCCCCTCTTCTTGTTCAATACATTCTCTTCTATTCTTTTTCTTTCCTTCTTTCTTGTGTTGGTTTCTGCTTGTTCTTGCTTTTTCTCCTTTGTTCTTCTTCTTCTTCTTCTTTCTCCTTTCCTCTCTTTCGTCCTCTTCTTCTTTTTCTTCCCGTCTATCTCCTTCTCGTCTACCGTCTGTTTACTCCCCTCTTCTTCCTTCTTTGTTCTCCTTCTGTCTTCTTCTTTCTCTTCTTCTTCTTCGATTTCCTCTTTCTTCTCTCTCTTTCGTCCCCCCACTTCTTCTTTCTTCCTTTTCTTTTCCCTTCTGTCCCTTCTTCCTCTCTTCCTTCTTTCTCCCTCCTTCTTCCCTTCTTTCTGTCTTCTTCTTCTTCTTCCCACTCCACTTTTCTTTCCTCCCCTTCTCCATCCTCTATTTCTTTCCCTCTTGTCTCCCATTTCTTCTCCTCTTCTCCTCCTTTCTTTCTTCTCCTTCTCCTTCCCTCCCCCCCTCTTTCTCTCTCTCTCCTTCCCCCTTCCTTCTACTTCTTCTCTTCTTTCTTCTTCTTTCTGTCTTCTTCTTCCCTCCTCTTCTTCTCTTTCCTCCTTTCTCCTCCTTCCTCTTCCTCCTTTTTCCTTTCCTCCTTCTCTCTCCCTCCTTCCGCTCCTTCCTCTTTTTCTTCCTCCGTCCTCCCTCCTTCCTTCTGCTTCCTCCCTCCTCCTTCCTCTTCTTCCCAGTTTCTCCACTTCCCTTCTTTCTCGTAATGTTCCTCTTCTCCTCTCTCTCTCCTCTTCCTCCCTCTTCCTCCTCTGGCTACCACGCTCTCATTTCTTCTTCTCCTCCCATCCTCTTATCTCCTCTCCTCTTCCGTCCGCCTCAATCTCTCTTCCTTCTCTCTCTTCAGTGTCCCCTCTTCTTTCCTCTTCCTCTCTCTCGTCTCTCCTCTCCTCCTCTCTCCTCTCTCCTTCTCGCACACTCCTCTAACCAAAACAATACTGCAACTCAACTATTGATCACCTGTAATACACAAACAACAAATCTGCAACATTAAATGTTTCATGGTACATTCTGGTATAAGTTGTCACTGTCCAGGGTCCTTCTGCCGTGGTCCCTTAAGGCTCCCAAAAGCACCACCCAAAGGTCACACGACCATCCAATACCGCTCTTTCAAAAAGTTTAATGAAACAGCATACCTCTGTGATTTAAACATTTCCCTATTTGACTTTAACTTATAATTACTCACACGTCAATGATGCGTTTCGACCTCATAGGTCTTCTTCAGGCAAGATACAAAACATTCGGACAACGAAAATGAACGATCAATCACTTAGCTTCAAATCACTTAAGCGCAAGATAGGCGTTGTATCGTGGCCGCACGTTTCATTTCTGGCTCATCTCTTTGTGCATCTATCAGCTAACTCATTACCCCAAATACCACAATGTGATGGAATCCAACAGAACGTGACATCAGTTCTTCCTTTACATATCCAAACATGAATAAGATGGCATATCGTATTTCATTTATGAGAAAGTTGTTCGCGACGGTATTTGGAAATTTTTATGTAGAAAATACGTACTTCTGAATTCAAAAATCATTACAAATGGGAATTCCACAAGGCTCTGTGATAGCTCCAATGTTGTTTAACATTTTACCTCTGTTATCTTCCAAAACATATAAACAAAACTATTACAGCTGTGCAGTTTGCCGACGATCTTTGTATATGGATGAATACTTCAGTTAGGAAAAACACACTCCTAAAAGAACACTCAATTACTTTTAAAAAAATTACCAAAATGTGTTAGTCTTGGTAGATACATGTTTGAGAATGGTTTGATGTTTTCTTTGTGAGAAAAATTTATGGTGTTGTCTAACAATGGCGCCGATACAAGCGATTTTTTAATGGATGCATTCACACTTGACTACTAACCTTTTACTTAAATTTGTTGGGAGTATCTTAAACAACTAAAATTAACCCCGGAACTTTCATATTCAGTACCTTCTGAACAAAGCTAGAAAACACTAAACGTTTTGAAAATTATCAGTTTTAACAAAGCTGGTGTCACGATATAAACACATTAAAACATGTAGCCACATCACTGATCCGATCCAAATTATGCACAAGAGGCTTTCTTCAGTGCCCCCCTAAACACCTGTTACAAAAGCTGCAAAGCATAAATAGTTAAAGCCTATGGAATTATGTCTTAGGTTCTTCCGTTCCATGCTTCAACTTACCGAACTTATAAAAAGAAATTCATATTTTTACCATTTAGACGAACATAGGAGGCTTAACACTTGCCAAATATGTAATAAAGTGTTCAATGCTCATAGGTGTGAACGAAAATGAGATTGCTATAAAACCTGAATCTCATTATCCAAAAGAGCTCAGACTTAATTTTTCATATTCTACCATTGGTTCTTGTACAGAAAATCTTTTGAAAGAGTCAACAGTCAGTTCTGAGACATTAGCGAAGGTGGCCTTGATTTCTCCTCCAGCTTGGGAAAGAAACAGGGAACATTTTGATTTTGATCACACTTGTGATTGTGTGTGCGCGTGCGTGCGTGCGTGCATGTGAGCGTGCGTCGCGTCTCTCTTTCTCTCTCCGCTCTCTCTCACCTCTCTCCCTCTCTCCTCCCCTCTCTCCTCTCTTCCTCTCTCTCGCTTTCCTCTCCTCCTCCTCTCTCTCTCTCTCTGCCTCCCCTCTCTCTCTCCTCTCTCTCTCCTTTCTTCTTCTTTCTCTCTCTCTTTTGGTCGGTCCGGTTGCTTTTGCTTCTCTCTCTCTGTCTCTCTTAGCCTGTCTCTCTTCTCTCCTCTCTCTCTCAGAGGTAAGAATGCGTTGTTTATCAAATTATTACTGACTGGACATTTTTTCATATCTGTAGCGTTTCTATTTTCTTAGCCTTTCCTTGCTTTCTTTATTAATGGGCAGAATTGTAAAAAATGTCCTTTTGTTGCGCCTAAATGTTTCACAAACACCCATAAAGATTCAACTCAGTCAATTCATTATTCTTCTTTCACTTCTTTCCCCTTTGTCTCTTCTTTGCATGCACTGATCACCCATGCGTTCACATCAACCCTCTGTATTTCACCAGAATCCCCGTCACACGGGTCCTATGATTCTCATCAATGTACTCATGATTTACAACTGCGTCATCATCATGGTTCCGTCCTTCGGTTTCATTCGTTAGGTAGGGGTACTTGTTATCCCGCTCACCATCATCATCAGCATCACATCACCACCCTGGTCTCACCAACGACTTTCGATGCTCTTTCAATCAGTGAAGCATTCTTCAGTTCATATTCATTCACTTGTTCTGTCAAACATTGCCTGTATACACAGGGGGGGGGGGGGTGGGGGGGGGGGGTGGGGGGGGGGGGGGGGGGGGGGGGGGGGGGGGGGGGGGGGGGGGGGGGGGGGGGGGGGGGGGAGGGGGGGGGGGGGGGGGGGGGGATACTGCGGAAAGATGACTGCTTGCCCATGTTAAAAAACAAACCTCCACTACAGATTGATACTAGTGCACCCACGACCAGCCGCGCGCGTGCAGTCCCAATTTCTTCCCTCCTGCGCCCACTCTCTCTCTTCTTTTTCTACTGTATTGTTTGGCCCACCTTGCCCCCGGCCCCCACCCCCCCTCTGGTCTTCCTCTTCCCCTTCTCACCCACCCCAACGTCTCCCGCCATTCTCTGTCCCTTAGTTATCTCCCCCCTCATTCCCACCATATACTTTTGAGAGATGAGAGCGATAGAGAGAGATAGATAGGGTCAGAGGAGATGAGACTCACTACTTGGAGCCACGCAGGGATTGTTCAGCGAGACGAATCTCGCTGAGATCCCCTTCATAGACATCTATGTACAACATACTCACCACATTTGCACCCATCCTTCATGCCTCTTCACCCACAGTACAACAACCACACACACATGGAAACACACACACACACCACACACACAACACACACACACACACACAAACCCACACTGCAACAAAACGAGCCTAGCGCTGTAACCCTGCATCTCTCCCCTCGAATGGGTATATTCACAAGAGGAATCTCGTTCCCTCCTAAGTCGTTCCACCCCCCTCCCACATTCATCTCCTCGCTACACACCCTCCACCCCATCCCAACCACCCCCTCTCCCCTCCCTCCTCCCCCACTCCCCCCCCTCCCCCCACTCCAAATCTTCCTCTTTCCTTCCCCTCATCTCCCCTCCTGCCGAAACCCCTCTGCCCCTTTGCCCCTTCCTCCTCCGTCTGATTGCTCGTCCCGACCGTAATAATTATAATGATCCCGTTTGTTGGTTTTTCTGTTCCATGACAACGAATGCAGGTTGTATAAGAAAAAATGGTCTAGTGAGTTGCAACCGGCACACGGCTTCATAGTACCTAAAACACTAGAGCTGTTTCTTCCTGTTCCACTCAACGATTTCTTTTCTTGAACGGCGTCGTATATCACAAAGCTATTGGCGACGGTGTTTGGTGTTATATTATTATCATCATCATCATCATCATCATTCATCATCATTTTTGTAAGCTTCTGCAACGTATTTTGCTAAATGTGGCAAATAGTCCACCCCTCTGTTTTTTCTGGGAGAGATGCAATTTTGCATCTTTAAGCTTTAATATAGAGAGTAGGATACATCGCGAAAAGGTAAACTATACGCAAAAAAAAAAAAAAAAGGGTAACTAAGAGGAAGAAATCATTTGAATTCCCGGGCCATTAATGAATACTGAAAATAGACTGAACTTAATACTGATCCTTCAAGAACTCTGTTCTCTCTCTTACTGGCAAGAAAGATGTTTGTGAACGCTTTGAAAATCAATTGCCGTCCTTTCACTCAGGAACCGATGCATGACAATTCATTTTCGCTCTGCAAACTCGCTTCCCTGCAAAATCGTCCCCTCCCCCCCCATCCACTTTTGTTCCCCCCCCTTCTTTTTCTGAACTTATCATTTTTTTTTTTTTTTTTTTCATTCAATTCAAGATCCGTGATACAATAAGGACAAAGGCTTTGGCGAAGCTCAGGAAAAGCTATCTCCCTCTGACTGCCAGAGACGCCAGGGAAGGTATCACTCCTAAGCCACGCCTGTCCTTGAATTGCATAATCTTGAGCATGAATACAGCACGAGATCTTTATCTATTATTGTCCCCTTTCGAGTTTTTAGACAGCTGGGTAGATAGAATCAAATACTGGTCAACTGGGTTTGAAAGATCATTTGGATTATCAGATTTAAAGACTGGCAGTACTTTTTGACCTTTCGCTTTAAGGCATCTTGAGAGAGAGAGAGAGAGAGAGAATAGAGAGCGAGAGGAGAGAGAGAGAAGAGAGAGGAGGGGGAGGGAGGGTGAGAGTCGCGACAGTGAGCAGAGAGGAAGAGAAGAGAGGACGAGAGAGAGTAGAGAGAGAGCGGTAGAACCAGAGAGACAGACAATAGAGATAGAGAGACAGAGAGAAACTCACAAACATTCCGCACACACACCACAACACCCACACACAACACACAATACACACACCACACATCACGGGCGCGCTCGCGCGCGCGCGCGCGCTCACGCAAGCTAAACTAAAAACTGCTAACCATCAAGGCAGATTCATGCAGCGTAGTGTATAACATCCCTCGTCACAGATCGATAGTGTC
>JADBJO010007378.1:93045-100545 GCA_016801955.1 Conus betulinus | reverse complement strand
CAGACAGACAGAGAGAGGGAGAGACAGAGAAGGAGAGAGGGACAGAGAGAGACATAGAGAGAGACACAGAGAGAGACACAAAGAGTGAGAGAAAGAGGATGAGAGAGGGAGAGACAGAGAGAGAGACACACACACACACACAGACAGACAGACAGACAGAGACAGACAGAGACAGACAGAGACAGACAGACAGACAGAGACAGAGACAGACAGAGACAGAGAGAGAGACTGAGACAGACAGACAAATAGACAGACAGACAGACAGACAACTGTGCACTGCAATATGGCCACACAGCTGTTGGCCCTGTTAGATATCAGTGAGTCCCAGCCACACATTTTCCTTTCAAATATTTTATATCCCCTCTCACCTCTTTTCATTCCTTTCCATGCAATCTTTCCAATAATTGTTTTGCTGATGGTGCTGGCTGCATCATTATTACCCCAGTCTACACCACAAAGATGGCAAACAATCCCCACGACCTGTTTTACTTTCTATCTACACTGCAGTATACCACACACACACACACACACACACACACACAGCCCTGTGACGAGAGTTCGGGGTTGGTCGGTGTTGTCCTCTATGGAAAGGACTTACGGTGTTTACTCCATTAGAATTATGTTAAAATTTCATCTCCATCATCTCTCTTACAAGTTCTGGAAGGAGCAGCTTTCTGGTACCAGTCATCAAAAGATTTTTTTTATTTTTCTTGGGACTGTTAAAAAACTACTCAAGAGTGGCTCATCAATAATCCTCCTTATGCTTGCACACTTAAAAGTGCTTGTAACTCCAAGAGACAGAATTAGAGATAAATTCAAATATTCAATACTAAATGAAAACAAAGAACTGACACAAGATAAGTGTACTTTCGCATATCAACTTACTGGTTTATACAAGGGTGAAATATTCAAATCAATTTCAATAATTCAGTTCTGGCCGACTTTTGTTCCCACTCTTTCTGTCATCATGAAGAGAGGGAAAGTTCTGGATGATTTGAGTTGGAGTACTTGGAATATCAGAAGTTATTTAATGTTGGAGATGAGTGTTGATCTCTCTCTAGTTGCTGGTGACTGGTCCACCTTCTCTTTAGGCATGCTGATCTCCTTGAGGAGCTGTCTCTGCTGGACCGGTAACATGCACACACCGGGCTAGGTATGAACCCAGGCTCTGCTCATAAAAACAGAACCTGGTCTGAAGTAAAGTGGCTGAGAGTCCTGCTTGTTGAGTTCTCACACTTGCCCTCTGGCTTTCAGTAAATGTGTGAGATTTCAGCCAACAAAGGATTAGACTAGGATAAACATATCTACCATCATTATCAGCCTCTACTTTCTCTCAGAGACTGAGTGAAACAAGGGATAGGAGACAGTAATACAATGCAAACCAATGGAAGTCAAACAACTCGTCAGTTTTCTTCTGAATTAAACCCAAGTACATATGTTTATTAGATTTAGAGTCACCTACTATAGGGCATTCCGACAATCAACAGTATTCATAAATCAGCTTAACAGTTTTCACCCAGTACAGGCATACTGTTTTACCTGTCAGACTTTAACATTCAATTATCAACGTAATAGGTAGTATTGAATACTGGCAAAAGTCAGTTTGTTAACAAAGAATGTTAATCAGATTGTTAACAAAAATATTGATCAAAACTCTTGGTAGTTTTGACCAACTTGTGGCAAACAACTGTTACAACAGAATGCTTCATCATCTTGATTGATTTTGCGAAGTATTGACATAAAGTTATATTGTTAAAAAACATGGCCCACATATACAATCAATGCATAGTCTCATAATTGAGAAACATAGTTTCAACTTACAGTTCTGGGTGACCAGTGAATCTTACACAGAGTATCTCAGAGTGGTAGACATGATCTTTCCCCATCTGACTGTGTTTTCTTTTTTTCACTGGTGGTGATCAGTCTTACAGCTGTCTGTGGCACAGTGAACTGGAGGAGCAGAGGTTCTCCTTAGTCTGTTAAGCTACACATTCAGGTTCCTATTCCGGTTTGCTTTGTGTCACAAAAGACAAAGAAGGGCCCCCCACCCCCTCACCCCCCACACCTCCAGTGTGTGGAAATGTGCACTAGATTCGAGAATACTCTATCTTAGTGGTTGGCATTGATTTTATTTAGCCTTCATGCTAATTGACAAAGCGCTCTTTCACATGCTTGCATCATGCATGGGTTCATCACACACATGATTGCCATGGCGCATGATGAAAAGGAAGGGAGGGAGGGAGGGAAACGGGCGACTTGCTCGCAAAGTAATGTCACCTTTTTCAGTGTCATTGTTTGGGGACCCGGGATACTGTGGGGAGCGGCAGAGCGAGACTGAGCATTGACATAGGTTAGTAACCTACATTGCCTTTGTGAGACAAAGGAAGAGAGAAAGAAAGAGGGGGGGGGGATGCCACCTAAGAAGCAAAAGTAAATCATGAAAGAGCAAAACAAGCTACATTTCTTGTGAAAAGCAGAAACTATAAAAAGATAACCTCTCAAGACACAAGTCCTGAGGGCCAGGTCTTGGAATGAATCTGCAAGGGACTAAATTACAATGAACTAATAAATTCCAAGGATAAGTACCAGCACCGTTCCAGCAACTTACAGAGCAGCTAGGTGTTGCAATGACTGCAAGAAATATTGAATTATAAACAAAAGCTTGCTCTTATGTCTTAGATTGAAGAAATAAGGGGAGATAAGCATTCATATCTGCAGTGGTAGATAATTCTGCCTAACTAATAGTATGTGCTTGAGTGGGTGAATGGGGAATAATAAATGCTTCTCAAAATGAGCCTTCGACAAGCTTGTAGTCTCCAAAGGGAAGACAATCTCCAATAAGGAGAGAAAATCACTAACATGTAACTCCTGGTCAGATACCGGTATTTCGAAACCTGATTGTTTCTCCACAGTGACCGTGGAAAGTGGTAACGTGACACCTCTGCCCTTTTTGACTATAAGAAGAATGCTCTCCCAGAAAAAGATTGGTGTACAATACCATAGTATGTTTGTTGAGTTTTCAAAAAACTAACCAAAGGAGCCACCTAAGAAGCAAAACAAAATCACGAAAGAGCAAAACAAGCTACATTTTCTTGTGTAAAGTAGAAACTATAAAAAAGATAGCCTCTCAAGACACAAGTGCTCAGGGCCAGTTCTTGGAATGAATCCGCAAGGGACTAAATTACAATGAACTAATAAATTCCAAGGATAAGTACCAGCACCGTCCCAGCAACTTACAGAGCAGCTAGGTGTTGCAGTGACTGCAAGAAATATTCAAGTATAAACAAAGCCTGCTCTTATGTCTTAGATTGAAGAAATAGGGGGAGATTAAGAAAAAACGAGGAGATAAGCATTCATATCTGCAGTGGTAGATAATTCTGCCTATGTGCTTGAGTGGGTACATGGGGAATAATAAATGCTTCTCAAAATGAGTCTTCAGCAAGTTTGTAGTCTCCAAATGTTGCAATGACTGCAAGAAATATTGAATTATAAACAAAGCTTGCTCTTATGTCTTAGATTGTAGAAATAGGGGGTGATACATACATATCTATCTATCTACATATGTATGCATATATGTGTATGTATATGTATATATATATATATATGTATATATATATATATATATATATATATATATATATATATATATATATACAAACTTTCTTGTTCTACACGGGTTTAGGGTTAGAATGTCTTGGGAGAGTCATTATTCCTCTCACACTTAGCTGGTTTCATACGCTGGTGCGCAGACTACTGGTCACAAAAAAACGGTCTGTAGATAAGCACTCTGCCATTGTCATACCATCTCAGATCTCCAAAGATGACTTGCAGACCATGTTACAGTGCGCTGACCATTGACAGAACAAAATCTGACGGAACTGTCTTCCTTCTTGACAAGAACTATCTGAGCATTATAGGGAGAACTTGTCTGCTTGATAACTCCCATTTCAAATATCTGTTCAGCTTCAGTTTTCATTGTCTCTGTCTGTGAATGAGATTATGGATATTGATGCACCTTGACTGGAGAATCCGTGGTTATGTTCAGACCACATGTTACTATGTTTGTTGATACCTGGCAGATCAGTTATGATGCGGCTATTCTTCTTCACAATATGGTCGAGATGCTTTTGTTGTTTCGCATCTAAATCGGTCCAAAATTCATTTTGGATGCATTTACCGTCTGATGGAGAGGAATGAGGGGTATATGCTTTGTAATATATGACTCACTCTCTTCTTTTTGCATGACAAACTGCTGATTGCTCTTCCTCCTCTTTTCGTTGATTGTACTGCTTCAGCATATTGACCTTGTAGTCCACAGGTCCAACTCTTCTGATCACTTCATGTGGTCCTTTCCACATCAGTTGGAGATTGTTGTGTTTCTGGGGCAGCAAAATCAGCACGTTGCTTCCTGGTTCAAGCTTTCTACTTTTGGCTCTCTTGCTGAAATATTGGCATGACGTTCTCCTGTCCTGTTAAGGCTGTCCAAAGAGTAGTTCAAATGATGAATGTCTGAGTGATTCCTGAGGTGACTCTCTGTAAGCAAATAGTAATGCCTTGATATAGCTATCCCATTCCTTTGGTTGTTCCAGCACAAATATTTGAGGACAGCCTTGACTGTGCCATTGAAACGTTGAACAAGACAATTAGTTTGGGCATGATAAGGTGTGGTTGCAATGCCTTTGATGCTCAATAGCCTGTTCACTTCTGACATAGTGCTGGAGACAAATTGGCTCGCTCAGTCAGACATGATTTGTTGTGGTATTCCTATGCAAGACCATGTTTCCCATATTGCCTTTGCTACTGTTTGTGACTTGACAGTTCTCAATGCATCAACAAGAAATTCACAGATCCAGAGAAAGGAGCAGACCTGGCTTCAGACCACCATTTCGTTGTGACCAGGCTTAAATTGAAGTTGAAGAAGAAATGGATGACGCACATGCAGTACGACACAAGCACAACACAGCTCTCATGAGAGATACTAACGAAATCCAAGAATATAAAACAATTCTTAGCAACATGTTTCAAGTACTGCAAGAACTGCTGGAAGAGGAAGACGGTACACTAGAGGACAAGTGGAAGGAGATCAAGGAGGCAGTAACATCAACATGCCAGGAAGTGCTTGGCCACAGTAAGCACCAGCACAAGGAATGGGTCCCGGCAGACAGCCTATGCAAGAGCAGGGACAAGAAAAAAAGAGATCAAAACAGACAAGACCAACTATGTAGATGACCTAGCAACAGAAGCTGGGCAAGTAGCAAAACAGGGAAACATGAAAGAACTGTATGACACCATCAAGAAGCTGGCAGAATAATTCAGGAAGCCAAAATGACCAATTAAAGACAGAGAGGGAAGGCAACTCACAGGAGAAGAGCAGCAGAAGAACAGATGGACTGAACACTTCCAGGAGCGTTTGAACACACCATCGCCAAGGAACTCTCCAGACGTTGAAGAGGCTGACTCAGTTTGAATGCTTTAGAGGTTTTTTTTTTTACTTGTGAAATCATACACTGCAAGATGTTTAAGGTCGGTGGTAAAATGACATAACACAAAGTAAGCAAGTTAATTGTGACATCATTTGTTTTCTAAAAATCCAGCTGATTTATTCCATAGATCATTCGCACGAGCTTGATATGTGACACCAGCCCCCAAAACCAGCACCTCACCTTGCATAAGTAGTACCACTACAGTCGCTCAAATATCATGTTAGAAAACCAGCTGGTGCAATATGATGAGCATTATGTAAATACATGCTATATGACATTACAGTGTCTAGTATTTTCCGTGCTTTATATCAACATTGTGCTAGACTGGAAATAGTATATTTTCATTTCTGGATGACACGAGCAAAGTCAATTGAAAATTACAAGGGTTGGACAACAAAACAAGAAACAAATTTCAAACTTCTTTAGCCAGATGTCACAGTCGATAAACCAACTCATTTTTCCTCTTGAGACTATATACTTAAAGCGATGACAAGCAATGTTAGAAATTACCCAATCTAAATTCAGTTAATGCGCTTCCTATGTAACGGTTCATTTTCATATCAATGTAAATTTCTTTCATACACGACGTTTTAAGTAGTCAATACAGTGCATATCTATCTCTATCATACATGTGGCTATGCCAATCCTGCCATTTACAATCAATCAGTCTCTGAAAACTTACAAAAGCAAATCCATCTTCATGAAAAAAAAAAACTGACGAATATTTGTAGCCCAAGTTTTATTACCATTCTTGTCCAGATAAATAGTGATTTATATGCTTTTAATGGCAATATGTTCTCGTCCATTCAAATTAGATTGAACCAATATTTTAGAAATTTAACGTACACATTTACGTAAACTGGGTGCCATCTGAGTTCACAGTACACAATCTTATTAGGAGTTCGAATGTCAACATTTGAACACTGTTTAATCAAAGAAATGTACCATTTCAATTCTAAACCTTTTTAAAAACTCCAAATTTTTGCACTATATTGCATTATTGGCTGAATCTGATAATTTTGTGCAACGGACTGCTATTTCACTAGAACAAGCCCTCGATTGCCATTGAGCCAAACTTTTTCCCCATCCATGACAAGATGATCATAAATCATCCACACTTTCTTGCTCTGATTTTTGTTTTGCTAATTCCACAAGTTTTCTTCTGATCTTCCTCACACGCAATGGATAATTTTCACTCGCAAATATTCTGGTACCTTTCAACTTAGATCTTATGTGGAGAATTTTTGTTCGTTTTGTTTGAAGAAGGTACAGTGGGCAACTGTTGGGGAATCATGCTTAGAATTAACTGGATGAAGTCGGTCAAAACTGAAAGTCTTCAGAAACTCCGGTCTGTCTGTGATCATATCTGAACAAGCTCCTCACACTTTTGCCAACATTCGTTGTCAGAACGAGGGATTCTGTGAATGATTATGTTGTTACGTTTTAATGTGCCCTCAAGATCATCACCTTTTATGCCAATCTTTTCGTTCAGTTTCTGATTTTCAGCTTTTAAAGATTCCTTTTTATTTTTCAGAAAAAAGTTCTTGTTTTAAGTCACTTAATTCACATTTGAAAAATAGTGAAAGCATCCTTGATCTGTTTCATATCATCATACATTTGATCAGACTTGTTACTCGGTGCTGTCATCCTGGCCTTCAGAGGAGGGTCTGATAAGGGGCTGCTGTCTCCACACACTGTCACGACGTGCAGCACCAACAGCACTGGTCAGTCAGGTCTGGCATGTTGCATCAGTCCTGCATGGTGCAGGTCAACGGTTAAGTTTAACGTCACCACACTGATTAATCAAATGTCCTAAATAAAGGAGAAAGAGTAACAAACCTAGGGTGGCACCGTTTACACAGCAAGGTGCATGGCAGCTTTGAATTTTGCCCAGCTGAGAAACCACCACACGCAGCATGAAAAGAAAGTGAAAGACACGGCATGGTCGTAGAGGTATACACTGCACGAGTCTGGAGTCACAACACTGCACAGATCCAAAGAAAAACGCTTAAACAGG
>JADBJO010007378.1:68045-75545 GCA_016801955.1 Conus betulinus | reverse complement strand
TGACGAGAGTTCGGGGTTGGTCGGTGTTGTCCTCTATGGAAAGGACTTACGGTGTTTACTCCATTAGAATTATGTTAAAAATTTCATCTCCATCATCTCTCTTACAAGTTCTGGAAGGAGCAGCTTTCTGGTACCAGTCATCAAAAGATTTTTTTTATTTTTCTTGGGACTGTTTAAACTACTCAAGAGTGGCTCATCAATAATCCTCCTTATGCTTGCACACTTAAAAGTGCTTGTAACTCCAAGAGACAGAATTAGAGATAAATTCAAATATTCAATACTAAATGAAAACAAAGAACTGACACAAGATAAGTGTACTTTCGCATATCAACTTTACTGGTTTATACAAGGGTGAATATTCAAATCAATTTCAATAATTCAGTTCTGGCCGACTTTTGTTCCCACTCTTTCTGTCATCATGAAGAGAGGGAAAGTTCTGGATGATTTGAGTTGGAGTACTTGGAATATCAGAAGTTATTTAATGTTGGAGATGAGAGTGTTGATCTCTCTCTAGTTGCTGGTGACTGGTCCACCTTCTCTTTAGGCATGCTGATCTCCTTGAGGAGCTGTCTCTGCTGGACCGGTAACATGCACACCCGGGCTAGGTATGAACCCAGGCTCTGCTCATAAAAACAGAACCTGGTCTGAAGTAAAGTGGCTGAGAGTCCTGCTTGTTGAGTTCTCACACTTGCCCTCTGGCTTTCAGTAAATGTGTGAGATTTCAGCCAACAAAGGATTAGACTAGGATAAACATATCTACCATCATTATCAGCCTCTACTTTCTCTCAGAGCTGAGTGAAACAAGGGATAGGAGACAGTAATACAATGCAAACCAATGGAAGTCAAACAACTCGTCAGTTTTCTTCTGAATTAAACCCAAGTACATATGTTTATTAGATTTAGAGTCACCTACTATAGGGCATTCCGACAATCAACAGTATTCATAAATCAGCTTAACAGTTTTCACCCAGTACAGGCATACTGTTTTACCTGTCAGACTTTAACATTCAATTATCAACGTAATAGGTAGTATTGAATACTGGCAAAAGTCAGTTTGTTAACAAAGAATGTTAATCAGATTGTTAACAAAAATATTGATCAAAACTCTTGGTAGTTTTGACCAACTTGTGGCAAACAACTGTTACAACAGAATGCTTCATCATCTTGATTGATTTTGCGAAGTATTGACATAAAGTTATATTGTTAAAACACATGGCCCACATATACAATCAATGCATAGTCTCATAATTGAGAAACATAGTTTCAACTTACAGTTCTGGGTGACCAGTGAATCTTACACAGAGTATCTCAGAGTGGTAGACATGATCTTTCCCCCCCATCTGACTGTGTTTTCTTTTTTTCACTGGTGGTGATCAGTCTTACAGCTGTCTGTGGCACAGTGAACTGGAGGAGCAGAGGTTCTCCTTTAGTCTGTTAAGCTACACATTCAGGTTCCTATTCCGGTTTGCTTTGTGTCACAAAAGACAAAGAAGGGCCCCCCACCCCCCACCCCCCTCACCTCCAGTGTGTGGAAATGTGCACTAGATTCGAGAATACTCTATCTTAGTGGTGGCATTGATTTTATTTAGCCTTCATGCTAATTGACAAAGCGCTCTTTCACATGCTTGCATCATGCATGGGTTCATCACACACATGATTGCCATGGCGCATGATGAAAAGGAAGGGAGGGAGGGAGGGAAACGGGCGACTTGCTCGCAAAGTAATGTCACCTTTTTCAGTGTCATTGTTTGGGGACCCGGGATACTGTGGGGAGCGGCAGAGCGAGACTGAGCATTGACATAGGTTAGTAACCTACATTGCCTTTGTGAGACAAAGGAAGAGAGAAAGAAAGAGGGGGGGGGGGGCCACCTAAGAAGCAAAAGTAAATCATGAAAAGAGCAAAACAAGCTACATTTTCTTGTGAAAAGCAGAAACTATAAAAAGATAACCTCTCAAGACACAAGTCCTGAGGGCCAGGTCTTGGAATGAATCTGCAAGGGACTAAATTACAATGAACTAATAAATTCCAAGGATAAGTACCAGCACCGTTCCAGCAACTTACAGAGCAGCTAGGTGTTGCAATGACTGCAAGAAATATTGAATTATAAACAAAGCTTGCTCTTATGTCTTAGATTGAAGAAATAAGGGGAGATAAGCATTCATATCTGCAGTGGTAGATAATTCTGCCTAACTAATAGTATGTGCTTGAGTGGGTGAATGGGGAATAATAAATGCTTCTCAAAATGAGCCTTCGACAAGCTTGTAGTCTCCAAAGGGAAGACAATCTCCAATAAGGAGAAAACTCACTAACATGTAACTCCTGGTCAGATACCGGTATTTCGAAACCTGATTGTTTCTCCACAGTGACCGTGGAAAGTGGTAACGTGACACCTCTGCCTTTTTGACTATAAGAAGAATGCTCTCCCAGAAAAAGATTGGTGTACAATACCATAGTATGTTTGTTGAGTTTTCAAAAAACTAACCAAAGGAGCCACCTAAGAAGCAAAACAAAATCACGAAAGAGCAAAAACAAGCTACATTTTTCTTGTGTAAAGTAGAAACTATAAAAAAGATAGCCTCTCAAGACACAAGTGCTCAGGGCCAGTTCTTGGAATGAATCCGCAAGGGACTAAATTACAATGAACTAATAAATTCCAAGGATAAGTACCAGCACCGTCCCAGCAACTTACAGAGCAGCTAGGTGTTGCAGTGACTGCAAGAATATTCAAGTATAAACAAAGCCTGCTCTTATGTCTTAGATTGAAGAAATAGGGGGAGATTAAGAAAAACGAGGAGATAAGCATTCATATCTGCAGTGGTAGATAATTCTGCCTATGTGCTTGAGTGGGTACATGGGGAATAATAAATGCTTCTCAAAATGAGTCTTCAGCAAGTTTGTAGTCTCCAAATGTTGCAATGACTGCAAGAAATATTGAATTATAAACAAAGCTTGCTCTTATGTCTTAGATTGTAGAAATAGGGGGGTGATACATACATATCTATCTATCTACATATGTATGCATATATGTGTATGTATATAAATATATATATATATATATATATATATATATATATATATATATATATATATATATATATACAAACTTTCTTGTTCTACACGGGTTTAGGGGTTAGAATGTCTTGGGAGAGTCATTAATCCCTCTCACACTTAGCTGTTTCATACGCTGGTGCGCAGACTACTGGTCACAAAAACGGTCTGTAGATAAGCACTCTGCCATTGTCATACCATCTCAGATCTCCAAAGATGACTTGCAGACCATGTTACAGTGCGCTGACCATTGACAGAACAAAATCTGACGGAACTGTCTTCCTTCTTGACAAGAACTATCTGAGCATTATAGGGAGAACTTGTCTGCTTGATAACTCCCATTTCAAATATCTGTTCAGCTTCAGTTTTCATTGTCTCTGTCTGTGAATGAGATTATGGATATTGATGCACCTTGACTGGAGAATCCGTGGTTATGTTCAGACCACATGTTACTATGTTTGTTGATACCTGGCAGATCAGTTATGATGCGGCTATTCTTCTTCACAATATGGTCGAGATGCTTTTGTGTGTTTCGCATCTAAATCCGGTCCAAAATTCATTTTGGATGCATTTACCGTCTGATGGAGAGGAATGAGGGGTATATGCTTTGTAATATATGACTCACTCTCTTCTTTTTGCATGACAACTGCTGATTGCTCTTCCTCCTCTTTTCGTTGATTGTACTGCTTCTTCAGCATATTGACCTTGTAGTCCACAGGTCCAACTCTTCTGATCACTTCATGTGGTCCTTTCCACACATCAGTTGGAGATTGTTGTGTTTCTGGGGCAGCAAAATCAGCACGTTGCTTCCTGGTTCAAGCTTTCTACTTTTGGCTCTCTTGCTGAAATATTGGCATGACGTTCTCCTGTCCTGTTAAGGCTGTCCAAAGAGTAGTTCAAATGATGAATGTCTGAGTGATTCCTGAGGTGACTCTCTGTAAGCAAATAGTAATGCCTTGATATAGCTATCCCATTCCTTTGGTTGTTCCAGGCACAAATATTTGAGGACAGCCTTGACTGTGCCATTGAAACGTTGAACAAGACAATTAGTTTGGGCATGATAAGGTGTGGTTGCAATGCCTTTGATGCTCAATAGCCTGTTCACTTCTGACATAGTGCTGGAGACAAATTGGCTCGCTCAGTCAGACATGATTTGTTGTGGTATTCCTATGCAAGACCATGTTTCCCATATTGCCTTTGCTACTGTTTGTGACTTGACAGTTCTCAATGCATCAACAAGAAATTCACAAGATCCAGAGAAAGGAGCAGACCTGGCTTCAGACCACCATTTCGTTGTGACCAGGCTTAAATTGAAGTTGAAGAAGAAATGGATGACGCACATGCAGTACGACACAAGCACAACACAGCTCTCATGAGAGATACTAACGAAATCCAAGAATATAAAACAATTCTTAGCAACATGTTTCAAGTACTGCAAGAACTGCTGGAAGAGGAAGACGGTACACTAGAGGACAAGTGGAAGGAGATCAAGGAGGCAGTAACATCAACATGCCAGGAAGTGCTTGGCCACAGTAAGCACCAGCACAAGGAATGGGTCCCGGCAGACAGCCTATGCAAGAGCAGGGACAAGAAAAAAAGAGATCAAAACAGACAACCAACTATGTAGATGACCTAGCAACAGAAGCTGGGCAAGTAGCAAAACAGGGAAACATGAAAGAACTGTATGACACCATCAAGAAGCTGGCAGAATAATTCAGGAAGCCAAAATGACCAATTAAAGACAGAGAGGGAAGGCAACTCACAGGAGAAGAGCAGCAGAAGAACAGATGGACTGAACACTTCCAGGAGCGTTTGAACACACCATCGCCAAGGAACCCTCCAGACGTTGAAGAGGCTGACTCAGTTTGAATGCTTTAGAGGTTTTTTTTTTTTTTACTTGTGAAATCATACACTGCAAGATGTTTAAGGTCGGTGGTAAAATGACATAACACAAAGTAAGCAAGTTAATTGTGACATCATTTGTTTTCTAAAAATCCAGCTGATTTATTCCATAGATCATTCGCACGAGCTTGATGTGTGACACCAGCCCCCAAAACCAGCACCTCACCTTGCATAAGTAGTACCACTACAGTCGCTCAAATATCATGTTAGAAAACCAGCTGGTGCAATATGATGAGCATTATGTAAATACATGCTATATGACATTACAGTGTCTAGTATTTTCCGTGCTTTATATCAACATTGTGCTAGACTGGAAATAGTATTTTCATTTCTGGATGACACGAGCAAAGTCAATTGAAAATTACAAGGGTTGGACAACAAAACAAGAAACAAATTTCAACTTCTTTAGCCAGATGTCACAGTCGATAAACCAACTCATTTTTCCTCTTGAGACTATACTTAAAGCGATGACAAGCAATGTTAGAAATTACCCAATCTAAATTCAGTTAATGCGCTTCCTATGTAACGGTTCATTTTCATATCAATGTAAATTTCTTTCATACACGACGTTTTAAGTAGTCAATACAGTGCATATCTATCTCTATCATACATGTGGCTATGCCAATCCTGCCATTTACAATCAATCAGTCTCTGAAACTTACAAAAGCAAATCCATCTTCATGAAAAAAAAACTGACGAATATTTGTAGCCCAAGTTTTATTACCATTCTTGTCCGATAAATAGTGATTTATATGCTTTTAATGGCAATATGTTCTCGTCCATTCAAATTAGATTGAACCAATATTTTAGAAATTTAACGTACACATTTACGTAAACTGGGTGCCATCTGAGTTCACAGTACACAATCTTATTAGGAGTTCGAATGTCAACATTTGAACACTGTTTAATCAAAGAAATGTACCATTTCAATTCTAAACCTTTTTAAAACTCCAAATTTTGCACTATATTGCATTATTGGCTCGAATCTGAATCTGATAATTTTGTGCAACGGACTGCTATTTCACTAGAACAAGCCCTCGATTGCCATTGAGCCAAACTTTTCCCCATCCATGACAAGATGATCATAAATCATCCACACTTTCTTGCTCTGATTTTTGTTTTGCTAATTCCACAAGTTTCTTCTTCTGATCTTCCTCACACGCACGCAATGGATAATTTTCACTCGCAAATATTCTGGTACCTTTCAACTTAGATCTTATGTGGAGAATTTTTGTTCGTTTTGTTTGAAGAAGGTACAGTGGGCAACTGTTGGGGAATCATGCTTAGAATTAACTGGATGAAGTCGGTCAAACTGAAAGTCTTCAGAAACTCCGGTCTGTCTGTGATCATATCTGAACAAGCTCCTCACACTTTTGCCAACATTCGTTGTCAGAACGAGGGATTCTGTGAATGATTATGTTGTTACGTTTTAATGTGCCCTCAAGATCATCACCTTTTATGCCAATCTTTTCGTTCAGTTTCTGATTTTCAGCTTTTAAGATTCCTTTTTATTTTTCAGAAAAAAGTTCTTGTTTTAAGTCACTTAATTCACATTTGAAAAATAGTGAAAGCATCCTTGATCTGTTTTCATATCATCATACATTTGATCAGACTTGTTACTCGGTGCTGTCATCCTGGCCTTCAGAGGAGGGTCTGATAAGGGGGCTGCTGTCTCCACACTGTCACGACGTGCAGCACCAACAGCACTGGTCAGTCAGGTCTGGCATGTTGCATCAGTCCTGCATGGTGCAGGTCAACGGTTAAGTTTAACGTCACCACACTGATTAATCAAATGTCCTAAATAAAGGAGAAAGAGTAACAAACCTAGGGTGGCACCGTTTACACAGCAAGGTGCATGGCAGCTTTGAATTTTGCCCAGCTGAGAAACCACCACACGCAGCATGAAAAGAAAGTGAAAGACACGGCATGGTCGTAGAGGTATACACTGCACGAGTCTGGAGTCACAACACTGCACAGATCCAAAGAAAAACGCTTAAACAGGAGGAGCTAAATAACCGTGACCTCTCAGCTACTGTGTACGGTTAGAGACCCAGAGAGAGAGAGAGAGAGAGAGAGAGAGAGAGAGAGAGAGAGAATGTGTGTATGTGTGTGCGTGTGGGCATGTGTGCGTGTGTGCGTGCGTGCGTGCGTGTGTGTGTGTGTGTGTGTGTGTGTGTGTGTGTGTGTGTGTGTGCACGCGCGCACGCTAGCGCATGGTGGGGGGGGGGGGGAATCATGTGTCTGTGTAAGAGAGAGAGAGAAAAAAGAGACAGAGACAGAGAGAGAAAGTGAGAGAGACAGAAAGACAGAGAGACAGACAGATAGAAAGAGATGCACACGAGGATTGACAGATGGCGATAGATAATTGCTTAGGGGATGGTAGGTGATAGCTGTTGGAGGGAGAGCTGATGGAGGGTGGTGGTAAAATGGACGTACCTGCACGTGAATGTTGCTCTGCAAATGAACTTTTGCACACGACACATAGCCACTATAAAGTGGATGTCCCTTCTTCACCCACCCCCCCCCCCTCCACTCCACTCTCAGTTCTA
>JADBJO010007378.1:53045-55545 GCA_016801955.1 Conus betulinus | reverse complement strand
TGAGAGCAGGGCATGAAGGGGCCACTGAATTTGAGACTTTGTTTTTTTTTTTTTAATGCTGATCAATGAGAATGAGATGATGCTACGGATTTCCTTTTCGGTCTGAGACTACATGACAGGGCTGTACTCTACGCTTCCTTTCATAAGATATCCCAGTGTCAAACCAGGCCTGAGAGATACAGACACCTGCGGTGTTGGTCAGGAAATTTGAGCAACACTCAGAGACGCATCCATTAAGTGGAAGAAACTCGACTGTGTGGTCCCAGTCTTCGCAAACTGAGTCCGCAGCAAACTCAACTCTGGGTAGGAGCCAGTCGGGGTAGAAAAGCCCACATGACTTCTGATGGGATTCGAACCCACGACCTCCCAGCCGGGAGTCCGCGACGCTAACCACTTCGACACGGCGGCTGGTAAAATTGTTAATTTAATCGACCAACGATTTTTATAGAGGTTGCGATCAAATTCATTCAAAAACAGAGGAACAATACAAGTTCAAATCACCACACACCCCTCTTTTCAAAAATCAAGAATCTCTGCATGTTCTTCTACTCACTTATACTTCTCTGTAGAAGCCAGGATGGTTGCCAATGTCGGCAGCGCAATTTCATAGTCTTCCTGCTGATATGTTTTTTTTTTCTGTTTTGCATTTCATTTTTTTTTTTTTTTTTGGCTTTAGCAACAGAGCTTTGTGACGTGCAGCCAGCGTGATGAATGAGTGGACTGCACCGCTTCGACAGTCACAGGCACTCCCCAAGATACTAGAAATATGATTTTATTGCTTACGAATTACAAAGGTGAGATTTACCATACAAGAAACGTAGAGTTGAAAATACTTTTTTACTTCTAATCTTCGTTTGTGAAGGTGTCTAATAAAATGAAACAAGCTTAGGAATACGCAGCTAGTCAAACATGCATAAACGCATGATTTTTTTTCTTTTTTTTTTTTAGAACAACGTAAGGAAAGCTCTACATTTAATGTGCTATGCAGATATTTCTCTCCCCCCCCCCCCCCCCCCGCCCTCATCAGTGACAGTGAAACAAAGTTAATGAGTTGTGTGTGTGTGTGTGTGTGTGTGTGTGTGTGTGTGTGTGTGTTGCCTGTTTTTGGATCGACTAATCCTCCTGACAGACTCTCTCCCCCTGGTGAGCGTGACAGCCCTGTGAATGTCAGTATGAATGATACTGAATCGCAATGCATTAAGAATTCAAACTAAAACGTCTCACCGTCTCCTTCGAAATTGGTTACATCTTTAATCACCTCGGTTTCCGTTATTCTTATTATTAGGCCATAAACCTGGGGTTGAAATCCCGTGAAGCTCACACTAATGCCGATATTTCCACAGAATCAACACTATTCCCCTCAAGGTTTCAAGACAATCTGGCAAGAACTGAGACCATCGGTCTTTTGGAATTTGGATTTGGAACCAGTTTGCTCTTTTTCCCCTATCGATATATATATATCATTTAGCTCCCTTCTCTCCTCTCTCTCTCTCTCTCTCTCTCTCTCTCTCTCTCTCTCTCTCTCTCTCTCTCTCTCTCTCTCTCTCTCTCTCTCTCTCCTCCTCTGTATCTCTCCCCACTCTCTCTGCATCCACTCAGTCTCGCTCTCTCTGTAGGTCTCTCCCTCTCTCAGTATTCTCTCTCTCTCTCTCTCTCTCTCTCTCTCTCTCTCTCTCTCTCTCTCTCTCTCTCTCTCTCTCTCTTTGACAGTCAAATTCAACCAATTGTACAATATGGGTCTGAATTGTGGGGATTAGACAATGCTGCCATATATTGTGAATCTGTACACCTGTTCGCATTAAAAAGGTTTCTGGGTGTAGACAGGCGAACGCCTAATGATCTTATTTATGGTGAGACTAATAGATTCCCCCTGTACATATATTCAGCAGTGAAATGCATTCGTTATTGGTTGAATTTACTTTACATGCAGGAGCACAGATTACCTCGTAAAGCTTATAACATGTTATATGATCTCAATGCTAGAGGGAAAAACAACTGGGTAAGTTAAAGTACGTATTTGTCTCTTTGAATATGGTTTTGGTTTTGCATGGTTAAATCAAGGTGTTGGCAATGTTAAGCTATTCATACGTTGCTTCCGTCAACGATTGGTTGACTGCTCTTGGCAAAGATGGTCAAATCACGTGCAGAATAGTGACAGGTTTGATTTCTATAGACATGTTTGCAATTTTCATGATTTGAAACCTTATTTAACTTTAGAAATGGACAGACACTTTAAGTATGTCATGACTAAATTCAGATTTGGAATTTCAGAATTGGCAGTTCATAAGTTTTAATACAAAGCCTCTGTTGATGACAATGATCTGCTGTGTCCACTTTGTAAAGAATCTCAGGATAATGAAATCCATTTTGTTCTTTGTTGTCCAGCCTTAAGGAATATTAGAACTGAATTTATTCAGCCCAAAATTTTATAGACAACCTTCCTTGTTTAAAAACTGATTGTGTTGATGTCATCAACTTCAACTGACGTTGTTCGAAAGTT
>JADBJO010007378.1:40545-43045 GCA_016801955.1 Conus betulinus | reverse complement strand
CATATCTGCAGTGGTAGATGATTCTGCGTAACTGACAGTATGTGCTTTGAGTGTGTGAATGGTGAATAATAAATGTTTCTCCAAATGAACCTTCTGCAAGCTTATAGTCTCTGAAGCAGGAGACAACCTCCAATGGGGAGGAAGCTTACTAACATATAACATCCACTTAATGGATGCGTTTCTGAGAGTGTTGGTGAAATTTCGTGACCAACACTGCAGGTGTCTGTATCTCTCGGGCCTGGTTGACGCCGGGATATGTTATGAAAGGAAGCGTAGAGTACAGCCCTGTCATGCAGTCTCAGACCGAAATGGAAATCCGTAGCATCATCATAATCATCCTCATTGTCATCGATCAGCATAAAAAAAAATGTCTGAAATTCTGTGGCCCTTCATGCCCTGCTCTGATGGTGACCTCAGTTCTGATGTCCTTTCCCTTCATGCCCTGCTCTCATGGTGACCTCAGTTCTGATGTCCTTTCCACGTCTGTGACCTTGGTTTGGTTCCGTCGGGGTCAGCGGTATCGGCGGGTCCACGGGGGCTGTCGTTGGACGGACGTGGTGGCGCCCTCGGGAGGGAGAGCTCACTCGCGCCGGCTCCGCGACTAAGCAATTATTGTCGTCAGTCGGGGGCTTAGTAGGTGGTGTCCTGCGTATGTTAGATCAGAACAGGCGCCACTGAACAGCACTGAAGTGACTCGGCAGCAGTGCAGTGTCTCCTCCGGTGGGTTGTCTCTTGGCGACTTGACATTGACTGCTGCCTGTGGATTGCCGGGGCTGCGGCGGGGCCGACCGGGCCGTGGCTGTGGACAGGATGTCGGAATGAGCCTCTGAGAAGGCGCAGAGGTTGGGACAGCAAAAAAAAAAAAAAAATCAAAAAAAAAAAAAACAATATAACTCCTGGTCAGACACCAGTATTTCGAAAAAAAAAAAAAAAAAAAAAAAAACAACAACATATAACTCCTGGTCAGACCACCAGTATTTCGAAACCTGATTGTTTCTTCTCAGTGACCGCGGAAATTGGTAATTTGACGCCTGTGCCTTTTCGGTTTTAAGAAGAATGCTATACCAGAAAAAAGGCTGGTGTGCAATACCGTAGTATGTTTGTTCAGTTTTCAAAAAAACAACCAAAGGTGCCACCTAAGAAGCAAAAGAAAATCATGAAAGAGCAAAACAAGCTACATTTTCTTGTGAAAAGTAGAAAATATAAAAAAGATAACCTCTTAAGACACAAGTGTTGAGGGCCAGTTTTTGGAATGAATCCGCAAGGGACTAAATTACAATAAACTAATAATTTCCAAGGATAAGTACCGAGCACCATTCCAGCAACCTACAGAGCAGCTTGGTGTTGCAATGACTGCAAGAAATATTGAATTATAAACAAAGCTTGCTCTTATGTCTTAGATTGTAGTAATAGGGGTATATATATGTATATATATATATATATATATATATATATATATATATATATATATATATGTGTGTGTGTGTGTGTGTGTGTGTGTGTGTGTGTGTGTGTGTGTGTGTGGTGTGCGCGCGCGCGCGCGCGTGTGTGTGTGTGTGTGTGTGCGCGCGAGCATGTGCGTATGTGTGTGTGTGTGTGTGTGTGTGTGTGTGTGTGTGTGTGTGTGTGTGTGTGTCGAGCGCGCGCGGAGCATGTGCGTATGTGTGTGTGTGTGTGTGTGTGTGTGTGTGTGTGTGTGTGTGTGTGTGTGTATGTGTGTGTGTGTATGCGCGTGTGTGTGTGTGTGTGTGTGTGTGTGTGTGTGTGTGTGTGTGTGTGTGTGTGTGTGTGTGTACATGTCCGTGAGAGGGAAGGGAGGCACAGAGAGAGAGAGAGAGAGAGAGAGAGAGAGAGACAGACAGACAGACAGACAGACAGGACAGACAGACAAAAACAGAGGGATAAAAACAGACAGCAAGAGGCACAGACAGAGAGAGAAAGAGAGACAGAGAGAACAGAGAGACAGACAGACAGGCAGACAGAGAGTCAGAGACACAGAGAAACAGAGAGAGAGAGAGAGAGGGAGAGAGAGAGAGAGGAGAGAGAGAGAGGAGGGGAGAGGAGATGAGAGGAGAGAGAGAGAGAGAGAGAGAGGAGAGCAAAGCAAGTTGTTAACATTAGGAAGAAAAATAACTAGTAAAAACTAGAATATGTCATTTTCACGCAGTACTTCATCATAAAAGCGATAATTATTATATTCTGAAAAACCCCATGCTTTCATGTGATGACTTTGTTGTTTTTTAACCAACGCCTCCATTCAATGCAAACCTTCCCTTCTCCTTTAGATTTCTGTTGTCTAAGTTCACCCAGTCGTCACACAACGTCGTATTTTTTCTTCGTAGTTGTTGAAAGACTGAATGAATGATATAATGTTCATATTTCAAAGCGCATTAATGGTCATTTCAGCTGTATTACCATCGGACAAAGCAAACATACGAGTTTAGTGTACACGTTCCATTCATTTATTATGGTCATCACTACATTCCTCATTCGCCACACA
>JADBJO010007378.1:28045-35545 GCA_016801955.1 Conus betulinus | reverse complement strand
TGAGAGAGGGAAAAGATACAGACAGAGAGGGGGATGTAGAGAGTGTGAGAGAGACAAAGGAGGGATACATAGTTAGGGAGAGGGAAAATACAGAAAGAGAGAGAGAAGATGCAAAGAGAGATGTATACTCACAGAGAGAGGGAGGGAGAAACAGAGAGAGAAGAGAGAGGGAGGGGATACAGAGAGAGAGAGAGAGTGGGAAGATAGAGAGAGAGAGGGATGAGATACAGAGCAAGAGAGAGATAGGGGGATATACAGAGAGAGAGAAAGAGGGGAGATACAGAGAAAATGAGGAGGGGAGAGAGAAAGACGGAAAGAGAGAGACATATATATATATATATATAGAGAGAGAGAGAGAGAGAGGGAGGGAGGGAGGGAGGGTGATATAGTGAGAGAGGAGGCATACAGAGAGAAGGGGGGCATACAAAGAGGGAGAGAGATAGAAAGAGAGAGAGTTGTAGAGAGAGAGAAGTAATGAAACCAAAACACTGATTGGAGTATGGAAAAGACGACCTGTCAGTTCTCACATAGGCCAGTTTGTCGGGGTTTTTTTTCCTTTTAGGGAGCTAAGTGATAAGAACATTTCCAAATCCAAATTCCAAAAAGGTTACCAGTCGTCTCAGTTCTTACCAGATTGTTTTGAAGCCTTGAAGACCAGCACTGTGAAGAGAATTGTGTTGGTTCTGTGGAAAAGATCGGCACAGGTGTGAGCTACATGGGATTTCAGCCCAATATTTTAGTAGAACTGAGAGTGGAGGGCAGGGAGGGGGGGGGGGAGGTGAAGAAGGGACATCCACTTTATAGCTTTTTGAAAGCGGAGTGGCTATGTGTCGTGCGCAAAAGTTCATTTGCAGAGCAACATTCACGTGCAGATAAGTCCATTTTACCACCACCCTCCCCTTCATCAGCTCTCCCTCCCACTGCTATCACCTACCATCCCCTATGCAATTTTCTATCGCCATCCGTCAATCCTCGTGTGCATCTCTTTCTGTCTGTCTGTCTCTCTGTCTTTCTGTCACTCTCATTCTTTTTCTGTCTCTCTGTCTCTGTCTCTGTCTCTCTGTCTCTCTGTCTGTCTCTCTCTCTCTCTCTCTCTCTCTCTCTCTCGCAAACACATGCTCCCCCCCCCCACAAGGTGTGGGAACATGCGTGCACACACACACACACACACACACACACACACACACACACACATGCGCACACAAACATGCGCGCACGCACACACACACACTCACACACACACACACACACACACACACACACACACACACACACACACACACACACACACACATACACACATACACACACACATGCACACACGCACGCACTCACAAACGCACACACGCACACACGCACACACATACACACATTCTCTCTCTCTCTCTCTCTCTCTCTCTCTCTCTCTCTCTCTCTCTCTCTCTCTCTCTCTGGGATTCGAGGAGTACACAGTAGCTGAGATATCACGGTTATTGTGTTGTTGTTGTTGTCATACCCTGGCTAAAAGACTCCAGAGATCATCCAAACAGCCAAAGTACTTGGACACTATGGTACTAATGCATCAGCTGGGGATGAGAACATTATGTGTGTGACCGTTTTTTATTACCCCGCCACATGGGCAACCACACTCCGACTAATGGGTATTTTGGTCACAACTGAAGACAATCCCCGCATAACTATGCAGAACATAACAACATTTTGGTGTAGCCTTGGTGTTCTAGCCTATGTCAGTTGGCCTGACACAGCTTAAGCCAAGGCGAATGGTTATTTAGCTCCTCCAGTTTAAGCGTTTTTCTTTGGATCTGTGCAGTGTTGTGACTCCAGACTCGTGCAGTGTATACCTCTACGACCATGCCGTGTCTTTCACTTTCTTTTCATGCTGTGTGTGGTGGTTTCTCAGCTGGGCAAAATTCAAAGCTGCCATGCACCTTGCTGTGTAAACGGTGCCACCCTAGGTTTGTTACTCTTTCTCCTTTATTTCGGAAATTCGATGTGGTGACGTTAAACTTAACCGTTGACCTGCACCATGCAGGGACTGATGCAACATGACAGACCTGACTGACCAGTGCTGTTGGTGCTGCACGTCGTGACAGTGTGGAGACAGCAGCCCCCCTTATCAGACCCTCCTCTGAAGGCCAGGATGACAGCACCGTGTAACATGTCTGATCAAATGTATGATGATATGAAGCAGATCAAGGACGCTTTCGCTATTTTTCAATGTGAATTAAGTGACTTAAGACAAGAACTTTTTATCTGAAAAATAAAAAAGGAATCTTTAAAACTCAAAATGAGAAACTGAACGAAAAGATCGAAACTTTGGGCATAAAATGTGATGATCTTGAGAGCACATCAAAACGTAACAACATAATCGTTCACAGAATCCCTCGTTCTGACAACGAATCTTGGCAAAAGTGTGAGGAGCTTGTTCAGGTATGATCACAGACAGACTGGAGTTTCTGAAGAGTTTCAGTTTGACCGACTTCATCCAGTTAATTCTAAGCATGATTCCCCGACAGTTGCCCACTGTACCTCTTCAAACAAAATGGACAAAATTTAAAGCTAAGTTGAAAGGTACCAGAATATCTGCGAGTGAATTATCCATTGCGTGTGAGGAAGATCAGAAGAAATCTTGTGAAATCAGAAAAAAAAAAACAATCAGAGCAAGAAAGTGTCGATGATTTATGATCATCTTGTCATGGAGGGGGGAATGTTTGGCTCAATGGCGATCGAGGGCTTGTTCTAGAGAAATAGCAGTCAGGCTGGCCCTGTAGCACAAAATTCTCAGGTTCAGCCAATAATGCAATATAGTGCCAAAATTTGGAGTTTTGAAAAAAGGTTTAGTATTGAAATGCTACATTTATTTATATGAAACAGTTTTTCAAATGTTGACGTTCGAACCCCTAATAAGCTTGTATACTGTGAGCTCAGATGGTACCCAATTTACATAAATGTGTACGTTAAATTTCTAAAATATCAGTTCCATCTAATTCGAATGGACGAGATCATGTTGCCATTAAAAGCATATAAATCACTATTTATTTGGACAAGAATGGTAAGAAAACTTGGGCTAGAGATATTCGTCAGTTTTTTTCATTAACATGGATTTGCTTTTGTATGTTTCAGAGACTGATTGATTGTAAATAGCAGGATTAGCGTAGCCACATGCATGATAGAGATGGATTTGCACTGTATAGACTTCTTAAAACATCGTGTACGAAAGAAATTTACACTGATATGAAAATGAACCGTTACATAGGAAGCGCGTTAACTGAATTTAGATTGGGTAATTTCTAACATTGCTTGTCATCGCTTTAAGTATAGTCTCAAGAGGGAAAATGAGTTGGTTTGTCGACTGTGACATCTGGCTAAAGAAGTTGAAATTCGTTTCTTGTTTGTTGTCCAACCCTTGTAATTTTCAGTTGATTATGCTCGCGTCATCCAGAAATGAAAATACTATTTCCAGTCTAGCACAATGTTGATATAAAGCACTGAAAATACTAGATACTGTAATGTCATAGCATACATTTACATAATGCTGATCATATTGTGCCAGCTGGTTTTCTAACATGATATTTGAGCGACTGTAGTGATACTACTTATGCAGGGTGAGGTGCTGGTTTGGGGGGCTGTTGTCACGCATCAAGCTCGTGCGAATGATCTATGGAATAATTCAGCTGAATACTTTGAAAAAAAAAAACACCAAAACTTGATGTCACAGTTAACTTGCATACTTTGTTTTATGTCATTTTACCACTGAAATCTCGTAGTGTGTGACTTCACAAGGAAAAAAACTCTAAAGCATTCAAACTGAGTCAGCCTCTTCAACGTCTGGAGGGTTCCTTGGTGATGGTCTGTTCAAAAGCTCCCGAAGTGCTCAACCCATCTGTTCTTCTGCTGCTCTTCTCCTCTCTGTTGCCGTCCCTCTCTCTCTGTCTTTAACTGGTCATTCTGGCTTCCTGAATTAACCTGTCAGGTTCTTGATGGTGTCATACAGTTCTTTCATGTTTCCCTGTTTTGCTACTTGCTCAGCTTCTGTTGCTAGGTCATCTACATAGTTGGTCTTGTCTGTTTTGATCTCTTCTTTTCTTGTCCCTGCCCTTGCATAGGCTGTCTGCTGGGACCCATTCCTTGTGCTGGTGTTTACTGTGGCCAAGCACTTCCTGGCGTGTTGATGTTACTGCTTCCTTGATCTCCTTCCACTTGTCCTCTAGTGTACCGTCTTCCTCTTCCAGCAGTTCTTGCAGTACTTGAAACATGTTGCTAAGAATTGTTTTATACTCTTGGATTTCGTTAGTATCTCACACAGGAGAGCTGTGTTGTACATGTGTCGTACCGCATGTGCCGTCAACAAATTCTTCTGTAACTTCAATTCAAGCCTGGTCACAAGCTGGTGGTCTGAAGCCACGCCTGCACCTCTCTCTGCCCTCACATCCTGCATGGATCTTCTGAATTTCTCGCTGATGCATTAAGAACTATCAAGTCACAAACAGTAGCAATGGCGATATGGGAAATATGGTCTTGGATAGGAATACCAGGACAACTCTTGTCTGACTGAGCAAGCCAGTTTGTCTCCAACACTATGCCAGAAGTGAACAGGCTATTGAGCATTAAAGGCATTGCGACCACACCTTATCATGCCCAAACTAATGGTCTTGTTCAACGTTTCAACGGGATACTCAAGGCTGTTCTCAAAATATTGTGCCTGGAACAACCAAAGGAATGGGACAGATATATCCCAGCATTACTATTTGCTTCCAGAGAGTCACCTCAGGAATCACTCAGACATTCACCATTTGAGCTACTCTATGGACGTCGAGTCAGAGGACTATTTCAAGTCCTGAAACAAATCTGGACAGATGATAAAGTAGAACCAGACGTTAGGACTACAGTTGGCCACGTGACTGATCTCGGGGACAGAATCGAAGAAACCTGCAAGCTGGCACAAGACAGCCTGAACAAGACAGGAGAACGTCATGCCAATATTTCAGTGAGAGAGCCAAACGTAGGAAACAGTAAACAAGTAGGGTACGTCATGCCAATATTTCAATGAGAGAGCCAAAAGTAGGAAACAGTAAACAAGTAGGGTACCTTTTGCTCCCATAAGAAAACCTAACTCAGAGTAACTTTTATTCAAGACTGGCACCGCCTTTTAAACTTGAATAATGTCAGACAAATACCAGACAAACAATCTAATAGTGGGGGGGGGGGGGGACACAAGCGCAGGCCGACTGTCTTCATAGTAATGACTTGGCAAAGATTTGGACTTAAGGGGGTGGGGTTGAAGACGGAGACACTGGGAACATAAAATCAAGAAATATAGATATGAAAACTCTTCACTAGCTGCAGGAGGGAACCATCGTAATCCCCTTCGAAGGCAGATATGTTTGTATTGCCTGCTCCGAGGTCTTTCGTCCGCTGGATCGGAACTCATCAGGGAGACACGGCTGGTTGTGTCTGTGAGAACACCACCAAGGGTTCAAAAAAAGAATCCAACAGCACCCCCAAAGCAGCCAGCGAAGGGTAGTAAATGAAACCAAACGAAAGTGTGGGGAGGGAAAATGTTGCTGAAAAACTAAAGACATTATTCAAACAGTATAAATGTAGGAGATATTCTTTGAGCCTACGCTTGGGAATCCACCCAAGGATGCAAGGGAGATCAAAAGACAAACACAAAGACGGACAGAAACAAATACAAATAACCTCGATTTAATCGAAACGAAATTGAAAATGATTTTAGGCAGGGAACAGTAAACAAACAAACAGTAACCAAGTAGGGTAACTTTTGCTCTCATAAGAAAAACCTAACACAGAGTAACTTTTATTCAAGACTGGCACAGCCTTTTATACTTGAATAATGTCGGACAAATACAAGACGAACAATCTAATAGTGGAGGGAAAAAAAGCGCAGGCCAACAACTCAACTGTCTTCATAGTAATGACTTGGCAAAGATTTGGACAAAAGGGTTGGGGGGGGGGGTGAAGATGGAGAAACTGGGAACCTGAAATTAAGAAAATATATTATATGTTGTTTTTTTTCCACTATTAGATTGTTCGTCTTGTGTTTGTCATATGGTCAATATGCTGAAGCAGTACAATCAACGAAAAGAGGAGGAAGAGCAATCAGCAGTTGTCATGCAAGAAGAAGAGAGTGAGTCATACATCACAAAGCATATATCCCTCGTTCCTCTCCATCGTTGGGAAGAAAGGTGGCAGAGTCGTTAAGACGTTCGCCTGCCAATCCAACGTGTGAGAAGTGCGTGGGTTCGAGCCCTGCCTTTCTCGCCCTTTCTTTCCCAGTTTGAATGACAAATCGAACTAAACATCAAGTCCATCGGATGGGGACAATAAGCGAGTCAGACCCGTGTGCCTTCCTGGCCCACTGCACACGTTAAAGAACCCACGGCAGTTGAAAATCGAAAAGGGCAGGGGGGAGGTCCCCGATGCCCTGGCAAAATTGATGTAGATTGAAAATGGCCGCCTGGTATTTCTTACCAAGCCACAAAAATTGTCACTTACTGTTATTGTGTGCCATCGTTTACCGGTGGAAATGGAGGACACGTATAAACATCGCATGCATTCTATGTGAGAAATGAGATAAATGAAAATGAGTGACTGATATTTGAATGAGCGCCATAGGCTGCTCTTTGGCCGTTGAGTGTGCAAGGTAGTGTGTTTCTTCTAAAGCGCTTAGAGCTTGGTCTGTAGCTGAGGAAAGGCGCTATAAAATACCCAATATAATAATAATCAGACGGAAGATGATGCAAAACAACAGACGGATCCCGAACTGATTGTGAAGAAGAATAGCCGCATCATAACTGATCTGCCGGGTACAAACATAGTAACATGTGGTCTGAAAATAACCACGGATTCTCTGGTCAAGGTGCATCAATACCCAATACCTTATTCACAGACAGAGACAGTGAAAACTGAAGTTGAGCAGATACTGAAAATGGAGGTTATCGAGCAGGCAAGTTCACACTATAATGCTCAGGTACTTCTTGTCAAGAAGGAAGACGATTCCATCAGCATCAGATTTTGTGCGGACTACAGGAAAATCAATACTGTGACTGTCTTTCACACAGAACCATTACCTGACATAGACACGATCTTACAAACTGATGTACCAATTGGATACCACATATTCTTGAACGTAAACAAGAAACCACTGGATCATTATTGCAGTGAATCGAGAAGTAGACTCCAGGATACATCGTGTATTGGTTACAGCCAATGACATGCTTCATATTGTTCATCTGATTCTACCAAAGACACGGCCAGAAGACTGAGAGAGAGATCATAGAAGTCTGACTGCACGGCACTACTGCAGTAGGCATACTTCAGTCTCGGAAACTATGGAGTTGCGCTCTAGTTGTCTATTCTGGTACCGCGACGGGTGTGGCTGGCCAGTCCGACGCGGGAATGACAGTCCCTGTGGCAGAGGCAGGTGAAGTCTGCCTGGGCTGCAGCCTTTCTTCTCATTCTCTTTTCCCCGTGCTGCTG
>JADBJO010007378.1:22500-26722 GCA_016801955.1 Conus betulinus | reverse complement strand
AGCCCGACAATTGTATACTCATAACTGTGCGCAAACGGTGAACTATTTTTGCAATACTGTGATTATTTTGCAGAGTATTTCATATGAATTTAATGATGGAAGTAAAGATCAGGTATGTTTAAAGATGATTATGTGTCCTGCTATATTTTAGTTGTGACAGCTTTCCTCTGGAAAACAAGTCCAGAAAATGAATATCCGTGTGTGTGTGTGTGTGTGTGTGTGTGTGTGTGTGTGTGTGTGTGTTGTATGTGTGTTGTGTGTATGTGTGTGTGTGTGTGTGTGTGTTTGTGTTGTGTGGTGTGTGTGTGTGTGTGTGTGTGTGTTTATGTGTGTGTGTGTGTTGTGTTTGGTGTGGTGTGTGTGTGGTGTGTGTGTGTGTGTGTGTTTGTGTGTGTGTGTGTGTTTGTGTGTGTGCGTGTGTGTGTGTGCGTGTGTGCGTGTGTGGTGTGTGTGCGTGTTTGGTGTGCGTGCGTGCGACGTGCGTTGCGTGCGGTGTGTGTGTGTGGTGTGTGTGTGTGTGTGTGTGTGTGTGTGTGTGTGTGTGTGTGTCTTAGCGGCCATATCTCTATGCAACGCCCTGTGGAGATGAGGACAAGGCCCTCCCCTTCCAGTTCATCATCCTTGGCGCCGGCCGTTGGCACCTTCGTCGCCCCTCTCATCGCTCAGCCTTTCCTCAACGCCAAGGTGGAGACCTCTTGTCAGCGCAGCACCGGACGCCTGCCAACCCGACATCCCCCGTCAACCTGACACTGTCTTTGATGACGTCACTACATCAAGTTTAGTCAAGGCGGTGACGTGACTAACCTATACAGCAACGGAACTGATGACGTATTTCGGCAGTTTGCCGGCCAGTGTCACGTCACCGCCGTCATGACGGAAGCGGCGACCAACGAAGACATCAAATGGCCTTTCATCATAGCAGGTCTCATCACAATGCCCGCTGGTTTTGCCTTCTTCTATTTCACTGCTGCACCCGACCAGCCCTCTCCGGACAAAACGCTTCGCACCCGGAGAAGAAGCCTGAAGCGCAGAAAGCTCCCACGGTCAACAGTTCCTTGGTGAAGAAGACCAAAGAGAAGCCGCCAGCTTGGGCCGTGTGTCTGTTCCGTGGCGTGCTGATCTTCCTTCACATTCCCGTCTTTTGGGACTGAACCTGGCGTTGGCGGACCTGCTGCCGTCCATTGGGATGATGTCCCCGCTGTGCATGACGGCCAGGGAGGCGGAGTTACTTCCCCACCGTGTTGTGGGGGGCCTCCATGGTGAGCCGGGCTCTGGGCGTTCTCTTCCTGCTCTGCTTTCCCGTGTTCGTGCACCTCATCTTCAACCTGGTGGCCATGGTGGTCCTGGGGGCCGTCCTGGTGGCCGGGGTCCGCACGCCACGTGCTGGCCATATGGGTAGGGGCGGCAGGGGTGGGTCTGTTCGACACCAACTTCATGCCGGGGTTCATGACCTGGAGCGCGGACTACCTGCCCATCACGCCGCTCTTCATAAACTTCAGTCTGTGTCTGGCCGGGGTGGGGGAGCTCTGCTGCTGCCCTTCGTGTCTGGCCAGCTGCTGGCCGCCTTTGGGCCCTGGGTCATGATGTGGCTGCTCATGGTGATCATGCTGCTCATGTTGCTCTTCTTTCTTGGTGTTGTGTTCCTGGCCAAACGGTATTTGTAGTGGTGATGGTGATTTTCTTCCTCTGAGCAGGTCTTTTCTAGCCCACCGGTTTCTGTTTCGGCGATGGTGATTTTCTTTCTCTGTGATGTCTTTTGGCCCAAAGTTTCTTCAGTGGAGAGGAGGGGAAAGGAGGAAAAGAAGGATGGGTGATGGGGTGGGTGGGTGGGATGACGGATGATGTTTCGATTTTCTACTCCTGTGCTGATTTTCTGGTCTATATGGTTTTGAAAGATATGCTGGGTGGCAGTCTTGATGCTGAGAATGGTCCTCTTCCTGTTGAAGATCTGCGACGTCCATGGGGTATAGATAAGGCAATAGACATGCTCTCTTGCCCTCATTTTCCTCATTCTCTCTTCTTCTGCTTCTTCTTATTCTAACATTTTAGCACCCGTAGAGATCGCTACCATGATAGTGTTATGGAATCTCCTTCTGGTTTAACAGACGAACATGGGAGGCAGTTTATTTAGCAGGATGTGTCCTCATGTAGGAGTGGAGACCTGTGTTTGAGGCACCACAGCAGAGAAATTAAATTCAGCGGGCTGTGGTCTTGCTTCTCCTGTTTTCGTTTGTCTGAATGGCAGCTACACTATTCAGCCTGAAAGTATCCATGCCCTCATAGCTTAGGGTCTGGCCAGAGAGCCGGGTATTGCCGGGTGACTGTGTCCACGTTTCAGCTCTCCAGCTCTGCTGTCAGTGTCATTATACGTCATGAGAGGTCTGCTTTAGTCACGATGCCCCAGCTTCAAACTGACCGTACAAACAGAGTTTTGGAGATCCCGCTGTCCTCCATGCAGACGACATGTCAGGCGCGTTCAGCTGATTTGTCGATGAGTAGATGCTCGATTTCGGGAAGCCCACTCTTTTAAGAACTTGAAAGTTCGACCCTTTTTCTTGCAAACTTCGTATTTGTGCAGGAAACGCTGGCCCACTCGTTCAAATTGTTTAAAATGCCATGCAAGTATTACAGCAATACAGCTTCGCATTCGAGACCACTACCTTGCACACACAGCAGTCTGGTTTAAAGGTCTGATGCTGTGATTTTCCCGCAGGTTTTTCGTGAACCTGCCAGGTAGGCTGGCCTTGGCAATTGATAGTGTTACCTTGTCGTCAAGAGATCCATTGCTGCTCAAAGTGCTGCTGAGATAGCACAACTTGACATGGCCGTGATCTTTGTGTTGTTGGCGACAACAAACGGTAGCGGTGGAGATTTAACGGCCTGTAACTGTAAAGATTGAAACGTAGGCTCGGTTATGCTGAGACTTGCATGAGACTTACAGTGGGCCACAATGTCTGCAGGCTGAGTGGAGTGGTGGTCCGTCATGCACTGGATATCCTGATGGAGTCTGCGGCCAGTGCACACCAATCTGTGTACAGAGATGCTCACACAGGACTTTGGAACTGAAGACGCCGCTGGTTACAGTGTAACTGTTCGTGTCAAACTGGACATACACCTCTTGGTCAGAGTCTTCAAAGCATCTATCAGCAGTGCTGCAAACAAAATTGGGAAAAGAGTGGGTCGCACTGAAAAAAGCTTTGTTTCACACCACGTTCACCAGAACTGGATCTTATACATAGCTGTTTCTATGTACATTTGCCTGAATGCTCCTATGACAGGAAGATATCAGTGTGTTGAGCTTTTAGGACACCCTGACTTGTGCCTGACCTTCCAATCGCCATTCCGAGTGACGGTGGGATCAGATGTCTATAGCATATCAACAAACATCATGCAGAAATCTTGATTTGTGCTTGACACTTCTCACGCAGCTGAGTCTATCACAAACACCATGTCCTTGCTTCCCCTTCCTGCTGCAAAGCGCTGTGAGGCTCGGACACAACAGAATCCTCCATGTGGGCGATGACTCTATTAAGAATGACGCTGGCAAGCACTCTGCCTGAGAAACCTCAGACAGAGATCCAAGAATGATTGCTTCTGCATGTTTTGCCACACCGTTCCTCTTGTACAGACGATCATCATGTCGCTGCTATCGACTGCACCTGTGGCATCTTGTAACCATAAGAAGAATACTTGGCACAAGGACATCCGTATTTTCGTAGAGAATTTCTCCTCCATTCTTGTTGATGTCTGCATCGGTTCGAGCTGCCTTCCAGCTGGCGTCTGCTTTCAGCGCTACTCCCCCACCCACCCACCCACCCACCCAGCCCTGCTTCACCCACCCACCCATCTCTCCACCGGCGTTTGAATCCGACCGTGATTCCTTCACAGATACTTGAGGCCGTATTGCGAAGACCTCTTTGTCATGGGTGGCTCTTTGGACAGGGGCGTGTTGAGGTGCTCTGACAAAGCGTGCGAGTGCGTCAGTCTTCTTTGTCAGCAGCGTAGACTGGTCAAAAGAACGGACGGGGGGTAAAGCCAGATGCCTGGAGGGTCCATGAAGCACTATGTGTACCCAGCATGTCGCTGCTATCGACTGCACCTGAACCTCAACCTTCAGCTCCCCCCCCCCCCCCCCCCCCCCCCCCCTTACCTCCCCCATGGGTTTTCATCTGCCTGAGTTTTCTGCTGGTAGTACTACCTTGCTTTCTGGTAGTCTTTGTTG
>JADBJO010007378.1:10000-17500 GCA_016801955.1 Conus betulinus | reverse complement strand
TACCGTCATTATTGTTACTAAAGTAGTAAAGCAGCATTAGTAACAATAGCAGCAGCAGCAGCAGCAGCAGCAGCAGCCAGTAGTAGTGGTGGTGGTGGTGGCTTCTTTATTTTATTATTAATTGTTATATTTCTTTACTTAATTACCATTGCTCTTACTATTTTAAGCCTATTGTCTCCCCTTTAGTTCCTCTGCCATTTCGGAGGAGGCCTTCTAGCACCCAGCTAGGGAAGATAAGTACTGTCCGTTTCCTCCTCGTTTTCATTATCTTGAATGCGGTTTGTCTTACCTGAAGAAGACCAAGCAGGTCGAAACCCGTGGTGTTTGTTTTGCAGTTTGTTAATCCTTTCGTTCGGCGATTGCAGTAGTTCCGTTCTGTGCTCTTGTTTTAATGTCCGCCTGCTGTCACCCATTTTGAAACCAAACACCTGGACAGGAAAACTAGGAATCATTTGCGCTGAAGCATATCACGCCTGCTGTCAGCCTATTTTGAAACCAAACACCTGGACAGGAAAACTAAGAATATTTGCGCTGAAGCATATCACGCGCAAAAGTGAAGTTATGCTGAATTATCACGAAAGCCTCATTCACATGCAAAAGACAGCAACAGCAAAAATCTGTTTACACTCATTGTATATTTGCAAAAGGTATTCAGGGTACCCCAAACAGACTTTTCAACAAAGTATAGGTAAAGGAAAGAAAAAGAAGACGTAGAAAAAAAGGAAATGTTAAATTGAAAGAAAAAAGAGCACGACAGGACAAGAGCAAAAAAAGTTGTGAGAAGAAGAAGCAAAGACCCGAAGAGAAGAAAGAAGAATGAAGAAAGAAGAAGAAGAAGAACGAAGGAGGGAAGTAAGAGAAAGAAGAGAGAGGAGAAAGCAGGGAGGGAAGGGAAGAGCAAAGGCGGAAAGTAAATAGAAGGAGAAGAAGAGGGAAGGAGAGGGGAAAAAAAGGGGGGTAGAAAAAAGGATACAAAAAAAGGAGGGACAAAAAAGAAAAAGGGGAAAAGGAAAAAAAAAGAAAAAAAAAAAAGAAAAAAGAACAAAAAAAAAAAGGAAAAAAAAAAAAAAAAAAGAGAAAACAAAAAAAAATAGAAAAGAAAAGAAAAAAGAAAAAAAAGAAAAAAAAAGGGGAAAGAAAAAAAAGAAAAAAAAAAAAGAAAAAAAAAAAGAGGGAAAAAAAAAAAAAAAATAAAAAAAAAAAAAACGGAGGAAAAAAAAAGGGGAAAAGGGGGGGGGAGAACAAGAAAGAGGACGAGGACAAGGGGGGGGGGAAAAAGGAGAGAAAAAAGGAGGGAAAAGAAGGGAAAGGGAAAGGAAAAAACAGAAAGAAAGGGAGGGAAAAGAAACGAAAAAAACATAGAAGGAAGGAAAAGAAGGAAGGGATGAGTGGAGGATGAGAGAGAAAGAACGGAGAGGAAGAGGAGAAGGAGACAGAAGAAGATTAGAGAAGGGAGAGAAGCGGGAAAAAAGAGAAGGGAAGAAAAGAAAAGGGAAAACGAGGGACGAAGAAGACAACCGAAAAAAAAGGAAGGAAGGAAAAACAAACAAAGGGAGGGAGAAAACGGGCCCTCTTGGAGTATGAGAAGGGTTGAAGGGGGAAACAAAAAAAAAAAAAAAAGCGGATAAGGAAAAAAGAGAAGGGGGGAAAAAAAAAAGGGGAAAAAAAAGAGGAAAAGAGGGGGGGGAAAAAACGAAAGGGGGAAAGGAAAACAAAAGAGAAGGAGAGGAGGGGGGAGGGGAAGAGGGGAGGGGAAAGGACAGAAAAGGACGAGAGAGAAAAAAACACAAGAAAGGGAGGAAGAGGTAGGCGGTAAAAAGGAGAGAGGGGGGGGGAAAACCACCCCGCACAAGAACTGAACGTGGAGAAGGAGTGTGGCAGAAAACCCACAACAAGAAACAGAAAAGAGAAAAGAGTTAGAAGAAGAAAGGGGGGGGGAGGGAGAGAAAAACGGAGGGGAGGGAGGAGGAAAAATAGAAAAAAACAAGGAGTACAGGGGAAGGAGAGGGGGAGAAGAGGAAAAGAGGAAGGGAAAGGGGGAAAAGCGAGGGGAGAGGGGGGGATTAGGGGAGGAAAAAGGGAGAAGGAAGGACAATAGGGGGGGGGGGGAAAAGGGGGAGGGGAAAACAGAAGAGGGAGGAGAGTGAGGGGAAGGGGGGAGAGGACGAAGAAGACGGAGGGAATAAGGAAAACGGGAGGAGGAAAGGAGGAAGAAGAAAGAGAGAAAAAACGCAAGGCGGAGGGGGGGAAAAGGGGAAGGAGAGGGGGAGGGGGGGGAGGGGCGAGAGGGGAGAAAAGGGGAAGGAAAGGGACAAGGCAAAAAGGGAAAAACGGAAGGAAGGTGAAAGAAAAGGAGAAAAAACACACCCGGGGGGAACGGGGGGGAGGGAACAAGAAAGAAAAGGAAAAATGAAGGGGGGGGAAAAGGGGATGGAGAGAAAAACAAAAGGAAAAGAGAAAAGAAAAAAACAAAGGAGGGGAAGAGGAAGGGGGATTCGGGAAAGGGAAGGGAGAGGGGGAAGGGACACAAAGTGAAAACAAGAAGGAAAAACGGGAAAAAAGATAGGGAGGGGGGAGGGAGAAAGAAACTGGAGGGAGAAAAAACACAAAAGAGGGAGAGAAACAAGGAGAAAAAGAAAAAACGGGAAAAAAAGAAAGGAAATTCAATTGCAGGAAAGCAGGGGAAACAGGAGTGGGGGAAGGGAGGGGAAACAAGGCGAGGAGGAAGAGGAAACAAAGAAGGAAGTGGGGAGGAAGGAGAGGGGGCGAGAGGGAGGAACAACCAGGGGGAACAAACACGAAAAAAAAGGGGAGACAAAGAGAGGGGGATGAGAGAGGATGGCGAGAGAGGAGAAGGAGGGGAAGGGGGAGGAAAAGAGGGGGAACAAAAGAAAAGGAAGGAAAAGAGGAAAGAAAAAAAAAGAGGAAAAAAAAAAAGGAAGGAGAAAAAAGGAGAAAAAAAATGTAGAAGAACAGAGGGAATGGGAAAAAGAAAAGGAGAAAATGGGTAGGGAGGGGGGGTGAAGACAAATGGGGAAGGGGAAGAAGAAAAGACGGGGAAAAGCACAAGAGGGAGGAGAAGAAGCAAAAGAAAAAAGAAGAGGAAGAACAAGAAGGAAAAGAAGAAGAAGAAGAAGGAAGGAGAAGAGAGAAGAGGAAGAAGAAGGAGAAGAAGAAAGAAGAAGAAGAAGAAGAAGAAGAAGAAAGGTGAGGAAGAAAAAGAAAAATAAAAGAAAGAGAGAGAGAGAGAGAGAGAGAGGAGAGAGAGAGAGAGAGAGAGAGAGAGAGAGAGAGAGAGAGAGAGAGAGAGAGGAAGATAGGAAGAAAGATGAAGTTAAACCTCCATAGCCTAGTGGGCCTTAGATGCAATGAACTGCTAAGGATCCACCGTGTCAACGGCGCCGGCGTAACGGACAGCCCAGCCCAACTGTTTCCTTCCTCTGCCTTAACTTTCCCACAGTTTAATTAGATACCCATTTCCTGCTGGATTGGCAGAGAGGGCTGATCCCACTGTGAGTGTAGTTCCACCTCACAGTCATCAAGTGAACAGCAGATGTACTATGTAGTTGAATGCAGTCTATCATAAGGAGGAGGGATAGGAGGGAGAGGAAGGAGAAGGAGAAGAGGATACGAGAGAAGAAGAAGAAGAAGGAGGAGAGGGAGGTGGAGGAGGAGGAGGAGGAGGAAGAGGAGGAGAAGGAGAGAACGATGGAGAACAAGACAAAAGGAAGAAGAGAAGGGAGGTAAGGTAAGGTAAGGTAAGGTAAGGTAATGTTGCTTATAGCCCAGCCGACCGCAAAGATCCACATCAGGGCTGTCACCACGTTAAAATCAACACACAAGTCTTCTTAAAAAAAAACAACAACAAAAAAAAACAAAAACAAAAACAAAAACAAAACAAAAAAACAACAAAAAAAACAAAACGTTCACACATCTCTTAAAATTACATCTTCTACAAACGCACCAGAAACGTCGTTAAAAATCTTTCTCCCGTAAAACCTTAAATCAGATGAAAAATGTTAATCTCTCTCAAAAACCCAAAGATCACATGAGGTGCGACATCTCTGAACAAGATTTTCATGGAGTCTGTTGTAAAGTGTTTACGTCTCACATCGTGCAAGTCCCAACACTCTAAAAGAGTACGTTTCATCGTGAGTGGTACATGACATGGAAATGCACCACGGAGCTTCCTCACCTTTTAAAAGATAAGCATGGGTGTAAAACGAGTGGCCTGTGTGCAAGCGGCACAGGACTGTTTCTTCTTTACGGCCGCCCTCTGGACCATGGCAAAAACTCGTTGAGGTTGGACGGATTTTATACAGTTTGTTATCCGTCTGGAAGGACCATTCCTCCTGCCAGAGGTCTTTGGCATAGGCCTGTGTTTGGGGTTTCAGGTCAGTGTGAGGAACAGACAACCTGCTCAACTTTTCCCTTGTGGCATTCTTGGCAAGCTGGTCAACCCTCTCATCGCCTTGAATGCCCACATGGCTGGGAACCTAAGCAAACACTACAGTGTGTCCGAAGAGGAGGGAAGAGGAGAAGGTGTAGAAGAAGAAAAAAAAGAAGAAGAAGAAGCAGAAAGAAGAAGAAGAAGAAGAAGACGAGAAGGAGGAAGAGGAGGAGGAGAAAGAGGAGGAGGAGAAGGAGGAGGAGGAGCAAGAGAAGAAGAAGAGAAGAAGAACCGAAGAACATGCAACACACACACACACACACACACACACACACACACACACACACACACACACACATACACACACACTAGTTAAAACTACGGACAAAAGAAACACGCAGTGACCTTTCCTGACCCCCGGTGTCCCACAGGTCCATGGTGGCCATAGCGCCGTCTGGGAGGGGCAGCGAGGTCTGGAGGGAGGCGGTAGACAGGGTGGACAACGGACTGTCCAGAAACTGGCCCTTGGCCAGGCGGTTAAGGAGGCAGGTCTTGCCCACCCCGGGTGGACCCAGCATCACACATTTGAACACGATGGTGCCCAGACAGCTCCCCTCCGACATTTTCGCCCTTTAGTCACTCCCCCCACACACACCCTCACCCCTCTGTGGGCACAGTTGGAGGAGGACCTGCACACACCAGTACAACGTACTGTATTTTACACATACACACACACACACACACACACGCGCGCGCGCGCACACACACACACACACATCTCTGTCTCTCTCTCCATACACACACACACCACACACACACACACACACACGATCTCTCTATCTCTCTCTCTCTCTCTCTCTCTCTCTCTCTCTCTCTCTCTCTCTCTCTCTCTCTCTCTCTCTCTCTCACTCACGGAAAGAAAAGAAACGGAAGAAACGGGTATCCACGAGTTATGATCGCGAAATTTCGAAACTGGAACGACAAAATGGTCGTGATCAGAGACAAAACCGTTCCGAAGTCGGCTTGAAAACATCGGCATACGTGTTGCCAGTGACCTGACACGTCGACAAGCGGCCATGGTTGCACGAGCAAAGCGGGAAGGAGAGGCAGCCTACTTTGTCCGGGAGGAAGATGGTTAGTTGGTCCCAGGCGAGCTGACGTACGCACTTCCGCCGCGGTGACGGCTGGACGGGAAACGACAACGACCCGGGGACTAAGGGGAATGGACACGGTGGCAGTGCAGTCGGTGAGGGACTCCTCCCTGACGGCAGCAGCGGCGACAGAGGCGGTGCTGACAACATCGGGGTCAGGGGACACGGCCGGTGTGAGGGATGATGAGGGGTTTCCTGACCAAGGGACTGGGGATCACCGTGGTGACGTGCTGTGTCGTCAGGAGGATTCCGCACGTGACCGTGGGCCAGCCAACCAGTCGGCGACGCACGCACGGACGAACAGACTGGGTCCACCACACAGCGTGTTGTGAATGGGGGTGGGAGCAGGGGAGGTGGGGTCGGTCCTCGGAATGCTACCGGTGGGGGGGGGGGGGGGGGGGGTTGGAAATGGGAGGGGGGGGTAACATCCGACAGGCACGTGAAACTGTGACTGAACGAGTCACGGGGTGGAAAATCACAGGGAAACATGCGGTGGTGGTGGTGTCAACACAGCCAGTGACAGCCAGCGCAGACTACGGTCCGACCCCAGCCAGAAATAGGACAGAGCGCGGCCACAGGCACAAGAAATAAAATTCCTGAGCTATAATGTAGAAAACTTGTTCACAAAAATGAATGATGTGTCCTTTGTACAATGTATAGATAAGTTTGATGTTGTTTGTTTAACGGAAACCTTTGTTAGTGATAATTTTGACTTGAGTTATATCTTCTCTCAGTTGATAAAGTATAGTGCTCCAGCCGAAAAAACTGTCAAATCAAGGTCGAAATTCAGGTGGTGTGTTATTACTTATAAATAATAAATATGAAAAATATGCAGAAAGGATAAGAGTGGATTGTTCTAATGTTGTTATGATAAAAATGAGTAAAGAATTGTTAAGCATTGATAAAGATTTGATTTTAACAGCATGTTATGTTCCACCCGAGGGTTCCTCTGCATACATGAACTCAAACTTAAAGGGACGGGATTGCGATGTTAGAAGACGAGTTACTTGGACATAGTGAGATGGAGAAAGAAAAATGTGTATATGATGATTTGTGGCGATTTGAATGCTAGAATTGGGCGTGAGCAGTCAAGAATGGAGAGAATGGAAAATGTTGGTTTTTTCATAATGATGATGATGATGGTGGTGATTGTGATGACGCACATGAACGTCGGTCAAAAGATTGTGTCGTTAACCATTTTGGAAAGTCTTTGTTAGGCTTATGTTTTCTTTTTTCTTTAGAAATTATGAATGGATTATGTAAGACTTTTTGACGGAAAATTCACTTTTGTGGCACCACAAGGTAATAGTGTCATCGATTATTTTATTGTTTCGGAAGGTTTATCATCATTTTGTGATTTGTTTGTTAGTTATTGTTTTTTCCATGACATTTGCCTGTTGAGCTTACATGGCTACCCAATCAAAAATGTGTGATGCTACAACCAGAAAAACCGATTATTACAATAGAAGAAAGAAAATGATATGGTCAGATAATTTTGTAGATTCATTCAAAAATGAAATAAATTCTGAAAACTTTAAAGCAATTATTAATAAGGCCTATGCAGAAGTAAGTAAAGATGTAGATAGCTCATTAGAAATATTCACAAATGCATTGTACGCCGCTGGTGGCTTTTTCATCATCAGAACACTGGGTCGTAGGCGAACAAAAGATAATGCATGGTTTGATAAAGAATGTAAAGCACAAAGAACAATAGTGGAACGGTTACTGAAGAGTTTTCAAAGAGCAAGATCTGAAGAATATAGAAAGCATCAGGAAGGAATTATATGTGAAAAAAAGGAAAAAATACACAGATCTTAAAAGAGATAAAAAGAGGGTGCATGATGTAATCAGACTCGAAAAACTGAAACAATCTAGCAAAGATCCAAAGCTATTCTGGAAAACGGTAAGAGAAACCAATAGAAAATCAGTGATACATAATGATATTAACATCAAGCAATG
>JADBJO010007377.1:90000-113920 GCA_016801955.1 Conus betulinus | reverse complement strand
ATTTTTAACATCTTGCCCTCGATGGAGAGAAAAAAAATACGAAGAATGATAATAATTTGACGAAAAAATGAATGAACGATCAAAAAAAAACAAAAACATTACTAGACACACAATACAAAGACACTCCGAGAAAAATCAAGACGTATGCAACCTTTCACACACCCACACAAACCCACACACACACATCCAGGGAAAAGGGGCCCCACAGCCACCACACCCAACACACTATACAGCAGAGATATCTAATTAGGCGGGAGGAAATAGGGGAAGAGAGGAGAGAGAGAGAAGATAGCGATAAGAAGAGAGAAATGCGCGTACATCTAGCATGTTCTTTCTTGCTTTGCATCCACCTTGAAAAAAAAGACATCATACTGATAACTCCATGATTATATATATATCCATGATTTCATCACCGATCGGCCTGTCTTCATAACATGTGCCTAAATGTCAATCAAGCCCTAACTGTGCGCAGCTACGATACACGTATATCCATTGATTTATAACCTATCAGTCTGCTGTACAATACCCCACCCATTCATTCTTCACCACTGATTGCCAAGCATCACCATATGACAGGTGATTAACACACACGTGCCATGCACTAGGGATCAGTGATATCCCCCCCCCCCCCCCCCCCCTAAACTGTGCACCATTGAATACCAGCATCCTAAACTGTGCATGATTCCTATTTAAAATCCAGTGCACTTCACTGATATCCACACTGTCAACCATGCCTCACTGATGTTTTGACATATTCACCCAGAGAGAGAGAGAGAGAGAGAGAGAGAGATGATGATGATGATGATGATGATACTGATGCTGCTGATGATGATGATGCTGATGTGATGATGATAATCTTTGTTCCTAAGGGTAACAGATAAGCAAACATGTTTGTTTTTTTCACCCGGCCCTTGACAAGCTGAGGGACTAAGCATGCCCAGTGACTAACACTTTAAAAAACTTTTAACAAACATACATTTCTTCACAATGAAATAAAAAAAAAATGTATAAACGCAAATACAGAGAAGAGAGAGAGAGAGAGAGAGAGAGAGAGAGAGAGAGAGAGAGAGAGAGAGAGAGAGAGAGAGAGAGAGAGCAGTGTCAAAACAGACCGGCAGAACCTGGGGCGGTGGTTGTCAGGAGGGGGGAGACGGAAAGGGAGGGGGGGGAGTGGGAACGGAAGACGTCTGAAGGCGGATATTAACGGGGATGGGGATGGGGATGGGGATGGGTTGGGCGAAGGAGGAGGATTATGAGAGGAGGACATGTGCGTGTGTGTGTGTGTGTGTGTGTGTTGTTGTGTGTGTGTGTGTGTGTGTGTGTGTGCGTGCGTGCGTGCGTGCGTGTGTGTATGTGTGTGTGGAGTGGTGTGTGTGTGTGTGTGTGTGTGTGTGTGTGTGTGTGTGTGTGTGTGTGTGTGTGTGAGAGAGAGAGAGAGAGAGAGAGAGAGAGAGAGAGGAGAGAGAGAGAGAGAGAGAGAGAGAGTTTACCTCTCCCAAAAGTTTTCTCCCACTAAAAGGTTGTTGTTTCGGAGCATCTTGCATATATCTATTACCTTTTCATACCAAGAACGACTCGCTTCTATAGATTTTTTTTTTTCAATGGAACATTGCCTTTGTCTATACATCCCCACCCCCTTTACAGACTGCCTCCTTTATATATACTTTTTATTTTCAAGTAATGCTTACAGTTTTGTCTGTCTATATTTTAGTTACCTCTCCACCTTCAAAATGTTACATGTGAAACGCTAAAAACTGACAGCCGAATACATTTGACTTTCATTGTGCACAAACACGACCATTTCTTTCACCCACGGAAATAATTGCAAAATGCTTTGCCGGCTTTGGATGTTCATCATTTAGGGAAAAAGTCTTTTTATTTAAAAATGTTCCATTTTTAAAGCTGGCCAATCATCTTTTACATATTCTAGCTGATCATTTCTTAAGTTCTTCGTCATCTGCAAAATTCCACTTGTCTGTTCGGTGAATAGATGTACGCGTACGCGTACGCATTCTGTGGTGGTGTGTGTGTGTGTGCAATGCCTAATTTTATGTGTTGGTTATAGTGTGTTCGAGTGTCTGTATCTGCACGTGCATGTGCTAGATGCATGCACACTCTCGACTGGAGCATGGTCGCTTCCCCGCTTGCTTTCGTTTTCACGCAACTTCTTTCTTTTCGTTCGCAGGACCAGGTCCTCAATTAAACCCACTAAAATGGACAGTTCGGGTCCCTGGCCAGAAAGCACCATCAAGAAGCTATATCTGAAGGAAATCTTCCTCCTGAAGCCTTCTGTGCCATCCAAAGTGAACCAAGGGAACCCAAATACTCTATCTCCTCCCTAAAAAAATCACAAAACCCCTGATAATAAGTATGTTTTCGGGCACACTGAAATGCTCTCCTCTGTCTGTGTCTGTCCCTGTGTGCCTGTCTGTCTGTCTGTCTTCATGAATTATTAGAACATAACTCTTTATTTGACTTTGCTTACTCGTTGTATCATTATTCTACTGTCTTGGAGAAAAACTGATCATGAATACAAATGCGACACAAAAGAAAATGCGCTTTAAAAAGCAATAAGCTTTGCATTGCAGATGTGGAATTAAACCAACCCTTAACCCCAATCCCCAAACAGACATATTAAAAAAAAAACAAAAAAAAAACAACCAACCAAAACAAACAAAAACAACAACAACAACAACAACAACAACAACAACAAAACTAAAACTAGAACCGCGCATAGATGACAGAAATTATGATCGTCTTTTGCAGAAAATTTAAAGTTTTTTTTTTTTTTTTTAAAGAGAAGTAGAACATCAGTGTGAATATACTGCTAAGGGGTATAAGGGGACGGCGAGGGGGGGGGGGGGGGGAGAGGATTGAAAATGGGGATGGGGGCAGGGGAGGGGGGGGGGTGCGAGGGCGAGGTGGTTAAGGGGGCGATGGATAAAAGGCATTTTCCTTTTCTGCTGTGTTGTGTTCCATAGGGTATGTTGATAGCTGGTCTCGTTTTTTTTTTTTTTTTTTTTTTTTTTCAATTTAGAACTTTCTTCGCTTCATTTTGCGATTTTCGCCTCAAAGAACATTTCTTGGTTCCCCCATTTTTTTTTCGCTTTGTTTAAAAAAAAATTGTCAGGGTTCTTCTCCTTTCTTTCCTTCTTTTCCTTTTCTTTACCTTTCTTCTCATTTTCTTCTTCTTCCCCGTTCTTCTTTCAGTTTTTAATTTTCATTCCCCACCTTTTTTCTCGTCGTCTGGTTCTCCCATCCTTATTTTTCTTCTCTTATTATCATCATCATTTTCTCTTCTTCTTTCTCCTTTCCCTCATTTCAATTCCCTTCATTCTTCTCATTCAGATATCGTCTCTCCTCCTCTCTCCTCCTTTTCGTTCGTCCTTTGTCTCTTTACCCTCCTCCCTGAATGTCCACCACTAAAGCCTAAAGTCCAGCAGATCCTTGGAGACATGGATGACAGCGGAGAGGCTCTGGCTGATATAGGATCACATTGCGCAGCCCACCTCTCCCGCCCTTTCCTCCCCGTTTAGTGTCAGCTTATTTCAGCAGAAAATGGAGGATCATCACAAAAACAGATGTGCGGACGGCCGTTAAACCTACCACAGTGCTGTCGTCACATTCTCGTAAATCTCGTCTCGTCTCGCTTGCATTGACCTCTTTAGAGCTGTGGTACCCCCGTGGAGACATGGAAAAGATGATGAGGTCAGATGCATGAGTAGTTGAGTTGTACGAGTCACACAGATATCTTATCCACATATACACGATATGTAACCTGCAGATGATAGTCTCAGATGTTGTTAAGAGTTGGTCCATCAGGGAATACAGCACTGGTGTGGGGTAATTTAAAAAGTTTAGGTGGTGGTGTGCCATTTGTGTCTGAAGTTCGAGCATGTAACGCTAGCAGTTGTGTATGTTATGGTTGATTCCCTTTCTTTCCCCCAACTTTCTCTTTTCTCCCTCCTTCCCTCTCTCATTTTCCATTCAAACTAAACCTCATTTTGTATGCCTCTACATTTATTTACGTACCTTTTTTCTGTGTTGTGGACCCTGCTCAGGGTGAGGGCGGCGTTTTTAAAAAAGCATACAAGTGCTCTTCCTATTATGGCCCGTAAATAGTTCTCTCTCTCTCTCTCTCTCTCTCTCTCTCTCTCTCTCCATTCTCTCTCTCTCCTCTCTCTCTCCAAGCCCTCTCTCATCTCCCCCTCTCTCTCTTATATTAGATTATCATTTTAGTATACAGGTTATAAACTACCTCTGCTTAGAAAGAACATTTCTCCTTTCGGAGCTGGTCGCACTGGTGCATCACAAGTTCTGCCCCCTAGTATCGTTTTACCCACAACTATCTCCTCTCCGTCTCCTTCCTCTCTCTCTCCCTCCTCTCATCTCTCCTCTCTCTCTCACCTCTCCTCTTCTTCTCTCTCTCCTCTCTCTCTCTCTCCCTCACTCTCCTCCCTCACCTCATTTTCCCTCCCTCCGTTATAGATTTTTAAGTATATGTTTCATGCATTAACTCTGCTTTGAAGGAACCTAGTTTCTCATTCAAGAACTAGTCTCACTGGCGCATCACAAGCAACAGTTTTTGCCCCTTGTACTGTTTTGCGGGTGTTACACGAAGAATTATACTGATATTTCTATCATTCCCTGTATACTGTATTCGGATGACTCAGCAGTTTCGAAGAATCGTCAAAACTCTGATACAGATTATTTCAAAAGAAGTCTTTTTGTTTTTTTTTAAAATGGTAGGGGTGAAAAACTTATCTTAAATTATGGCGAAGGACGGGCAATTTTCTAGACAGTCAAATGAATCGAACAAACAAACTGCAATCCTGGAGCAAACCCGTTTTTTGATCTCCGTGAGTTTCTCAGGCAAGACAGACAGATGAAATCAAACAAACAGCAAGCAAGCAAGAAGAACAAAGGAATGACCTAGCTGAGTGAATGGCGTGTTGCGGCTAATGAGTAGGAAGCGGGATGCGAGTTCCGTGCTCTTGGGTTAATAATCAGAAGTTAAGGAATAGAACAGTTGAGAGACTCGTTAGTGAGGATTCAGAAGTAAACAGATGGAAATAAAGATGCAAGGATACATTACAAAGTCTATGAATGTTTAGAAAAAGAAGAAGAACAAGACGGAGAAATACATGAATAAAAATAGCTGAAATCTCTCTCTCTCTCTCTTCTCTCTCTCTCTCTCTCTCTCTCTCTCTCTCTCTCTCGTCTCTCTCTCTCTGTGTCTGTCTGTCTGTCTGCCTGCCTGCCTGTCTGTCTGTCTGTCTGTCTCTGTCTCTCTCTCTCTCTCTCTGTCCGTATGGAGGAAACAAAACAACAGCTAAAGTGAGATTCACTGTGTTGGGCATGTAGCACATCAAAGGACTCACTGTGTGGGCATGTAGCACATCAAAGGACTCCAACTTTGACAGCATTCCGGCCGACCCTCACACTGCCACCGACTCGGAAACCACATTCCCTTCCCCCCCCCCCCCCCCCCCCTCCACCCCACCCTAGCCAGTCAAACAACCCCGCGCCAAACAGCACCAACGGCAGTAACACCAGGAGCATCGTCATTAATGGCATCAGCCACTGTGCTGGCAGAGGGAGCTTTCTGTGTCAACCCTGCGCGCAGGTTTAGCTAGCGGAGCAGGGTATCATTTTCGGTCAGGGTCTGCTCGGTTGTTTCCTTGATCCAGGGACTCTGCGTTCAGTCCCTCTGTGAGGAAGAAACCCCATGGAAAGCTTGACAACAGATCTTCAGAGACACCTCTTCAGACAAATGTTTTGGCCCTGAACTTCTTACTCTCTAGACTGGCCGGCTGTATCCAGATGACCTTGTGCTGCTCGATTCGGTTTTTTTTTTTTCCTGGCGCTGCCGGGAATCGAACCTGCCGAGGCGTTTCTTTTCAGACGGATGTCTTACCCGCATCGCTGTTGGGCATTGGTTGTTGGTTGGGAAAGTTATGCCTTATGACGTTCACTTTTGTTCCTCCTCTACCAGATCCAGCTGGAACTCTTTTCAATTGCCTCTGCCATTGCTTTCAGGATTCTGCTCCTCTTCATGCCAGAAATCACGGTTTGTACCGTGAGTCCATAGGCTGATGAGCCTACAAATCCCCGTGCTTTAAACTCTAAGGCGAGGACTCTGGGACTGTATCTATCTATCTATCTATCTATCTATCTATCTATCTATCTTCTATCTATCTATCTATCTATCTATCTACCTATCTATCTACCTATCTACCTATCTATCTATCTATCTATCTATCTATCTATCTATCTATCTATCTATCTATGTCTGTCTGTATCTATAGCTATGTATGAAACTGAACAGCAATTGGTCAAAGTCAAGCTTTATCCCGGTGGATTAGAGGAGTCCATCAGGGCTCCGTTCCTGGTCCAACATTGTTCCTCCTCTCTTAAAATGATTTCAGCAGCTAGATCGACTCCAGACCAAGGCTTTTTGCGGATGACTCTATCTGCCAATGCCCCTGTCCCATCTGCCACTGCCCTGTCCCATCTGTCAATGCCCTGTCCCATCTGTCACTGCCCTGTCCCATCTGCCACTGCCCTGTCCCATCTGTCCCCACTGCCCTGCCCTGTCCCTGTCCCATCTGCCACTGCCCTGTCCCATCTGTCACTGCCCTGTCCCATCTGTCAATGCCCTGTCCCCATCTGCCACTGCCCTGTCCTGTCCCATCTGCCACTGCCCTGTCCTATCTGCCACTGCCCTGTCCCATCTGTCAATGCCCTATCCCATCTGCCACTGCCCTGTCCCATCTGTCACTGCCCTGTCCTGCCCATCTGTCCTGTCCCATCTGCCACTGCCCTGTCCCATCTGCCACTGTCCTGTCCCATCTGCCATCTGTCCATCTCAATGCCCTGTCCCATCTGCCATGCCCTGTCCCATCTGCCAATGCCCTGTCCTATCTGTCCAATGCCCCATCCTATCTGCCAATGCCCTGTCCTATCCTGTCCATCTGTCAGCCAATGCCCTGTCCTATCTGCCACTGCCCTGTCCCATGTCACTGCCCTGTCCCATCTGTCAAGCCCTGCCACTGTCCCATCTGCCACTGCCCTGTCCATCTGCCACTGCCCTGTCCTATCTGCCATGCCCATCTGTCACTGCCATCTGTCCACTGTCCTGTCCCATCTGCCACTGCCCTGTCCCATCTGTCACTGCCCTGTCCCATCTGTCAAGGTCCCATCTGCCACTGCCACTGCCCCCTGTCCCATCTGCCACTGCCCTGTCCCATCTGTCAATGCCCTGTCCCATCTGTCAATGCCCTGTCCCATCTGCCAATGGTCATCTTGCAATGCGTCCCTGCCCTTCCTATCTGCCACTGCCCAATGCCATTCAATGCCTGGCCAATGCCCTCCTGCCCATTGAAGATCGTTCAATGTCGCCTGTTCCTGCCCTGGCTGTGTCACTGCCCTGTCCCCATCTGTCAGCATGCCCTGCCTTCTTCAGGAGGTCACACCGGCCCACCAAGTATCTTGGATAATCCTTTCAGGCGTCGTTTCAGAGCTCCACACCCACACCATCACCAACAGAGCAGGTTAGAACCCTAGGCTTTCTCAAGAGGGACTCTGAAAATAGAATTCGCACGGGGTGAAGGACAGGGTTAACAGGGTGTTTTGTCAGACCAGTACAAAGAGTATGATTGCTCCATTCGGGACCCTCACAATGACACTCATATCAAGAGCTCGGAGGTTAGTCCAGTGTCGAGCCGTGAGGTGAGTGGTGCCAGAGACATAGAAGAACCTCCAGCGGTGAATGACATGCTGTCATGCTTTGAGAGAGAGGCCTTCAGTGCTGAGTAGGAGACGAAAGGCACGCCTGAGAAACTCGTACAATTTTCTGATCTCAAGAGACGGCCAGCGTGCTCCAACCCCGTATCCAGGCAGACACACCGAGCCTGCCATGCCGACTCCTAGTTCTCATTTGTTTACTCCTGCAGAGCCGAATATCGGAAATCGGAAATCTTCTCTCCTCTCTCTCTCTCTATCGTCTCTCTCTCTCTCTCTCTCTCTCTCTCTCTCTCTCTCCTCTCTCTCTCTCTCCTCTCTCTCTCTCTCTCTCTCTCTCTCGCTCATTTATGGAGTGGAATTTGCTTCTGGAGGAGGCAGTATCTGCATCTTCTGCAGAGCCCTTTCCAATATCACATCTGAAAACAATTTCTACTCCTTCCCTCCCCCCTCCATCCATTCCATCCTTTAGCAAGAAAAAAAACACTAAAAAAAAAAACAAAAAAAAAAAAACAAAACCCAACAACAACAACTGGTTTTCTTGATTTTGGTAGGGTTCGGCACTTTGTTAGCCCGAGCATGTCTGTAGGCCGTGGCTGGGACTGTGCTAAGCTCCAATTATACAAGGCCCGAAAAGTATATAGCCTCCCAGCAGCTCCACATGTAGCAGCACTTTCTTCTTTTGTAAGTCGTCTAACTTAGGTTCTTCTTTTTATTGTCATAATATGTTTTGCTTCCTTTATTATCCCCTTCTAGTGTGAAGTCATCTTTGACATGCCGAAGGAGTTCACCCGAAGGAAGAAGACATCGGTGAGAATCTAGAAAGAGGCAAAGACTGGGGCTGGGATGCTAGCGTGAGAGGAGGACGACGCTGGTCTTATGGCCCTGCACAAAAACCTGCCAGCGTCCGGCTCCTTCCTCTGTAGCTTGTCATCTCCTGACTACGTTTCTGGCACTGAATAAGCAGCAAAGCAGCAAAGTCCCCCCCCCCCCGCAAGAGAAAAAAAAAAAAGAAAGAAATGAAAAGATGGGAACGAGATAAATAAGTAAACACACCGAGGAATCATGACAACCATTTAGTAACAATGCAAATACCCGGTGAGTAGTCTAGATGAAATTCCTATTAACATCTCTGAATATTCCTGTTCAGAAGTTACTTGAGTAATCAGGTGCCACACCATTCGCTTAATCCTGGTAAAAAGTCACAAAGGTTCTTGGCCATGTGGCGTCCTGGAAGACATTCTGCGCGTGCGATGGCGAAAGGCGATGGTCTCTGTCGGGTAACGTGACAAGATGGCGCCTTCTACCGGAGCCTGTCACTCCCACTTACCCCCCTTTCGTGTAAAAAGCCTGGTGCTAATTTGGTAGCAAGCAGCTGTGTCTGTGTCGTTCCCTCTCCTTCCCATCCCCTCCTCTCCCTCCCTTACTCGCTCTCTCCCTCTCTCTTCAATACTCTTCTGTCTGTCTGTCTGTCTGTATGTCTCTGTTTCTCTCTCTCTGTCGCGCTGTATCCAGATCTATATCTCTGTCTCCCCCATCTCTCTCTCTCTCTCTCTCTCTCTCTCTCTCTCTCTCTGTCTCCATGCCCTCATTAGCTCTAGCTCTGTCCCCCCACCTCCTTTTTTCCTTACCCCTGCCCCCCCCCCCCCCCCCCCCCTCCATTCTCTCTCTCTCTCTCCTTCTCTCTCTGGCACATATATGTGTCCGCACACTTGTTTGTGTCAGTGAATCTTTATCGTTTTTTACAGCAACTGATAAAGAAGCAGTTTAATGTAAGGGAGATCACTGACAGCCTATCTAGACATCACTGATAGGCTATGTTGAGATTAGCACCAGCGTACCTAGACATCACTGATAGGCTATGTGGAGATTAGCATCAGCCTATCTAGACATCACTGATAGGCTATGTGGAGATTAGCACCAGCCTATCTAGACATCATTGATAGGCTGTGTGGAGATTAGCATCAGCCTCTCTCCCATATGTGGCAAAGATGACTGTTCATGTTCAATCATCCTCCTGACAATAGTGACCGAACTGCAACAATAAGCTGTGAAAACCTGCACAGTTTTGTTTCAATGTCCTCCTAAAGCAATAGACTTGTACAGTATTCCATCCAAACCAACAATCCCTGCTCCAATCTCTCTGACTCATCTCCTGCTTTGTCTAACGTTACAAAATGTCCGCCATCTGATTGGCAAAAAAAACATCCCTGTGATCAAGCCAGATAACGGCCAGTCATTCCTTTTTGATAAGCTATTTTGGATGGCAGTTACTGAGGAAATAGTCGTTGTAACAGCAGTAGTCGCTGCCCATCTTCAGACAAGGTACTGGTCGTAACGAAGCGGGAATGGTATAAACTAGAGTGCTGTCCCCTCGTTGTTGTCGGCGCTGCCACTAACACTGCCGCTGTTGGTTCCTCTGCTGCCTGCTGTGTGATGATGGACTGTCAGTTGTTAATGAGGAACACCTGTGTGATGATGGACTGATGGTCAGTTGTTAATGAGGAACACCTGTGTGATGATGGACTGATGCTAATGAGGAGGTGCTGATGATCCAAGAGGGAGGGAGTGTAGAAGGAGAGGGCGCCTTAGAGAGGGAGTGGGGGGGAAGGGAGGGGAGACAATTTTCGATGTTGTTGATGTGTAATGGGTGGCCAAAGAAAGGTCTAGGGGCAAAGGAAGGGAGAATGAGAAGATGAAAACGTGAAAATTTTGTCAGTGCTATGTTCTCTGTCTCTGTCTCTGTCTGTCTGTCTGTCTGTCTGTCTGTCTGTCTGTCTGTCTGTCTGTCTCTCTCTCCCTCTCTCTCTCTTTTCTCTCTCTCTCTCTCTCTCTCTCTCTCTCTCTCTGTGCCTAGTTCATGTTCATCCATTTCAGTTTAATGCAGCATCGGACAGGACAAGGGCACTGATTTGACAACAAGGAAACTGATAGCCGCGATTCTCTCTCTCCGCGATCTCTCTCTCTCTCTCTCTCTCTCTCTCTCTCTCTGTCTCTCTCTCTCTCTGTCTCTCTCTGTCTCTCTCTCTCTGTTTCCTCTTAATTGCCGTCTCCCCCCCCCCTCTCCCTCATGCGCAGTTCAGATGGCCAGTTCACGGGCCACAGCACCGGGAGACAAACCCTCCCCTTGTCCTCCCCCTCCCCTCCTGCTTTCTCCTTTCTCTCTCTCCTCCTCCTCCCTCCTCAAGACAAGTCAGTTGGGGTAGATGATGACTAACACGTGGGAGGAAATAAAAGAGAACAGGAACAAAGAAAAAAAGGAAGGAAACGGTGGAAGTTAGGAAGGAAGGAAGAAAGAAACAAAGTTAGAATCTCTCTCTCTCTCTCTCTCTCTCTCTCTCTCTCTCTCTCTCTCTCTCTCTCTCTCTCCCTCTCCCTCTCTCTCTCTCTCTCTTTTAGGAAAGGAGCCAGATACTGATGGAAAGAAACGTGAAGTAGATGTCGAAATATAGAAAAAGAACAAAACAATGAAATGAAATGAAGACTTAAAACAGGAATAGAAAGGAAAAAAAAAAAGAGAAGAAAGAAAAAAAAACACAAAAGAAAGATAAAAGAAAGACAGAAGAGGAAAGAAAAATGCAAAAGAATGAACAGGATAAAAGTCAAGTTAGCAATAAAGTGAAGAAAAACATTTATGAATGAGTAAAATGAATGAATGAATAAATGAATGAATGAAAATGACAGAATGAAGGACAGAGCGATGGTCAAGTTAGATGGAAGGGAGAGATAATTAAAGTAATAAAGAAAGAGATACAGGCTCTACGCGACCAAATTAGCGTGAAATGTGTTTTAACAGAAAAAAAAAAAAATGTGGGCAATCTGCTCTTTCTTTCGTTGTGCATTTCATTCTGTCTGTCTCGTTTCTTTTCCGTCTTCCTTTTTTTCATATGTCTTATTTATTGTGCTGTTTCCTTTTATATTTCTCGTTTTTGTTTGTGTGGCTTGATTTGATTTGTTTGTTCGTTTTTATTGCTGTTGTTTCGTTTTTGTTGTATTATTTAATTTCAGGAATTATATTCTTGCCTTGCAATATATTTTACTTCTTTTTTTTTTTTTCTTGATGACAGTCTGATTTTATCTTTTATGATGCACTTACAAATCGAAAGTCTATCGAAAGTCTACCTCTCTCTCTCTCTGTCTGTCTGTCTCTCTCTCTCTCTGTGTCTCTCTCTCTCTGTCAGTACATCTGTCTGTTGGTCTGTCTCTTCTGTCTCTTCTCTCTGTCTCTCTGTCTCTCTCTCTCTCTCTCTCTCTGTCTCTGTCTCTCTCTCTGTCAGTACATCTTCTGCCAGTTTGTCTGCCTCTGCCTCTCTCTCTCTCTCTCTCTCTGACAAAATCTCTTTCTCCATATCTATATCTCTGTCTCCCCTGTCTCTGTCTCTGTCCTCCTCTCTCTGACAATATCTCTGTCTCCATATCTATATATCTCTGTCTTCCCCATCTCTCTATCCCCCCCTCTTTCTGATGATATCTCTGTCTCATATCTCTACCTCTGTCTTCCCCTCACCATCTCTTTTTCCCTGCCCACCTGTCTGCCCTCTCTCTCCATCTCTCTCTCTCTGGCACATATATGTGTCTGCACACTTGTTTGTGTCAGTGAATCTTTGACGTTTTACGGTAGTAGATAAACAACCAATTTAATGTACTGATGTCACTGACAGCCAACTAAACATCACTGATAGGCTATGTGGAGATTAGCACCAGCTTATCTAGACATCACTGATAGGCTATGTCGAGATTAGCATCAGCCTATCTAGACATCACTGATAGGCTATGTGGAGATTAGCACCAGCCTATCTAGTGACATCACTGATAGGCTATGTGGAGATTAGCATCAGCCACTCTCCCACATGTGGCAAAGATGACTGTTCATGTTCAACTATCCCCCCTGACAATAGTGACCGAACTGCAACAATAAGCTGTGAAAACCTGCGCAGTTTTGTTTCAATGTCCTCCTAAATGGAATTGTACAATATTCCATCCAAACCAACAATCCCTGCTCCAATCTCTCTGACTCATCTCCTGCTTTGTCTAACGTTACAAATGTCCGCCATCTGACTGGCAAAAAACATCCCTGTGATCAAGCCAGATAACGGCCAGTCATTCCTTTTTGATAAGCTATTTTGGATGGCAGTTACTGAGGAAACAGTCGTTGTAACAGCAGTAGTCGCTGCCCATCTTCAGACAAGGTGCTGGTCGTACGAAGCGGGAATGGTATTAACTAGAGTGCTGTCCCCTCGTTGTCGGCGCTGCCACTAACACTGTCGCTGTTGGTTCCTCTGCTGCCTGCTGATGGTCAATTGTTAATGAGGAACACCCGTGTGATGATGGACTGATGTTTGTTAATGGCAGTTGTTAATGGAAAAGGTCAGTTGTTAATGAGATGGGGATGGTGATGTTAAGTGATGGTCAGTTGTTAATGAGAACAGCTGTGTGATGATGGACTGATGGTCAGTTGTTAATGAGAACAGCTGTGTTGATGATGGACAGTTGTTAATGAGGAACACCTGTGTGATGATGGACTGATGGTCAGTTGTTAATGAGAAAAGTTGTGTGATGATGGACTGATGGTCAGTTGTTAATGAGAACAGCTGTGATGATGGGACTGATGGTCAGTTGTTAATGAGAACAGTTGTGTGATGATGGACTGATGGTCAGTTGTTAATGAGAACAGCTGTGTGATGATGGACTGATGGTCAGTTCAGTTGTTAATGAGAACAGCTGTGTGATGATGGACTGATGGTCAGTTGTTAATGAGAACAGCTGTGTGATGATGGATGATGGTCAGTTGTTAATGAGAACAGCTGTGTGATGATGGTCAGTTGTGTGAGAACAGCTGTGTGATGATGGACTGATGGTCAGTTGTTAATGAGAACAGCTGTGTGATGATGGTCAGTTGTTAATGAGAACAGCTGTGTGATGATGATGGTCAGTTGTTAATGAGAACAGCTGTGTGATGATGGACTGATGGTCAGTTGTTAATGAGAACAGCTGTGTGATGATGGGTCAGTTGTTAATGAGAACAGCTGTGTGATGATGGATGATGGTCAGTTGTTAATGAGAACAGCTGTGTGATGATGGTCAGTGTTAATGAGAACAGCTGGTGGATGATGATGGTCAGTTGTTAATGAGAACAGCTGTGTGATGATGGTCAGTTGTTAATGAGAACAGCTGTGTGATGATGGTCAGTTGTTATGAGAACAGCTGTGTGATGATGGTCAGTTGTTAATGAGAACAGCTGTGTGATGAGGATGGTCAGTTGTTAATGAGAACAGCTGTGTGATGATGGGACTGATGGTCAGTTGTGTTATGAGAAACAGCTGTGTGATGATGGATGATGAATGTCAGTTGTTAATGAGAACAGCTGTGTGATGATGGACAGATGTTATGGTCAGTTGTTAATGAGGACAGCTTGTGTGATGAGGATGGTGTGTGATGATGGACAGTGGTTAATAAGAACAGCTGTGTGAGCTGTGTGAGAACAGCTGGATGATGGACTGATGGTCAGTTGTTAATGAGAACAGCTGTGTGATGATGGACTGATGGTCAGTTGTTAATGAGAACAGCAGATGATGGTCAGTTTTAATGAGAAACAGCTGTGTGATGATGGACTGATGGGTCAGTTGTTAATGAGAACAGCTGTGTGATGATGGATGGATGGTGATGGTCAGTTTGTTAATGAGAACAGCTGTGAGATGATGTGGATGATGGTCAGTTGTTAATGAGAACAGCTGTGGGATGATGGACTGATGGGTGACTGATGGTCAGTTGTTAATGAGAACAGCTGTGTGATGATGGACTGATGGTCAGTTGTTAATGAGGAACAGCTGTGTGATGATGGACTGATGCTAATGATGAGTGCTGATAATCCAAGAGGGAGGGAGGGTGGAAGGAGAACCCGAGGGCGTCTAAGAGAAGAGGGTGTGGGAGGGGGGAGGGGGGAGGGGAGACGTCTTGTTTTTTGTTCTAATGAAGTATGGCCAGTGAAAGGTCCCAGCGGCAGAGGAAGGGAGAGTGAGAAGATGAACACGTGAAAACTCTGTTACTGTTCTCTCTCTCTGTCTCTCTGTCTGTCTCTCTCTCTCTCTCCCGTCTGCTCTCTCTCTCCTCTCTCTCTCTCTCTCTCCCTCCTCTCTCTCTCCTCTCTCTCTTTGTGTGGTGTGTGTCCCAGTTCCTCCTTTCACCATAAAAATGCAGCACCGGACGGACAACGGGGCTGATTTGACAGCACGGAACTATTTGCTGCAACTCTCACCCTCTCTCTCTCTCTCTGTCTCTGAGTGTCTGTGTTTTTGTGTCTGTCCTGTGTCTGTATGTGTGTAAGCACGCCCCCACGTACCGTACGTGTGTGTGTGTGTGTGTGTGTGTGTGTGGAGTGTGTGTGTGGTGTGTGTGGTGTGGTGTGTGTGTGTGTGTGTGTTTGTCAGTACCACACTATGTTAATCTGACAGTAAATGGATTCAGTCGTCAGTCAGTGTCAATGTTTCTGTCTCGTACGGAACACCCCCCCCCCCCCCCCCCCCCCCCCCCCGTTCTGTACCCTTTCCCTTCAGGCTCTAGAGATGCGCAGTTCACGGGCCACAGCACCGGGGACCCTTCTCCTCCCCTTCCCTCCTACTTTCTCCTTCCCTCCTCCTCCTCCCTCCCCAAGACAAGTCCAGTTGGGGCAGATGATGACTGAAACGTGGGAGGAAATAAAAGAGGACAGGAACAAGGAAAGAAGGAAGCAAACGGTGGAAGGAAGGAAGGACGACAGAAAACAAGTTAATCTCTCTCTCTCTCTGATCTCTCTCTCTCTCTGAAAAAAAAACACACCCCAGACACTGAAGGAAGCAAACGTCAAATTGATGAGAAAATATAGAAAAGGAAAGAAACACGAAAATGAAGACTTAAAACAGAAATGGGTCAGAAAGAAAAAGAAAAGAAAGAAGAAAAAAAAATACAAAAGAATATAAAAACAAAGACAGAACAGGACAGAAAATGCAACAAAAGAATGAGTAAGGGAAAAGAAACGTTAGCAATAAAGTGAAGAAAACCTTTGAAGGAACGAAGGAATAAATGAATGAAGAATGAATGAATGAGCGAATGAATGAAAGAAAATGATGGAATTAAGGAGAGAACCATGGCAAGGTTAGATGGGAGGGGGATGATTAAAGTAATAAGGAAAGAGATACAAGTTGCACATGACCAGACTGGCGTGAAATGTGTTTTTTACAGAAATGTTGGTAATCTACTCTTTCTTTCGTTGTGCATTTCATTCTTTCTTTGTCGTTTCCATCCCGTCTTCCTTTTTTTTTTGTATATCTTATTTATTGTGCTTTTTTTTTTTTCAGTTTTTTTTTTCTGGGTTCCAATTTGATTTGTTTGTGTATTTCTGTGCTGTTGGTTCGTTTTTGCTGTATTTTATGTAATTTCAGGATTTATATCCCTGCCTTGCTATATTTTTTTACTTTTTTTTTCTCTGAATGACAGTCTGATTTGTCGTTTATTTTGTCTTTTATGATGCTCTTAAAAAACAAATCGAAAGTCTACCACCATCTCTCTGTCTTTTTTTCTGCCCCCCCCCCCCCCCCCCCCCCCTCTCTGTTCTCTCACTTAGCTCCTCAAACATAAACATTCATATGCAAAGGCGCATGCGTGCATTATTTAAACTCATAAAACAGATGTACATATGTTGTCTCTCTCTCTCTCTCCCTCTCTCTCTTCCTCTCTCTCTCTCTTCTCCCTCCCCCTTTTATCTCTATGGATTATACATTTTAGTATACAGGTCGCACTACCTCGCTAGAAAGGACTATTTCTTTTTCAGAGCTGATCTCATTGGTGCGTCGCAAGGCTTAGTTTGGCCCCTCGGACCGTTTACTCTTCTCTCTCTCTACATACACACACACACGCATATGCACATACACACGTACGAGAGAGAGAGAGAGAGAGAGAGGAGAGAGAGAGAGAGAGAGAGAGAGAGAGAGAGAGAGAGAAACTCATAAAGACAAACAGAGAGAGCCAAGAAGATACGCGGAAAGAGATCAGACTCATAGGTAACTATTCATCCGAGAACGCAATCTGGAAAAAAAAAAAGAAAAGTAAAGAGAGAAAAAAAATGGAAAAAGGAAAGAAAGAAAAATAAAGGAAAAGAAAGTACCATGGCATCTTTGTTTGAGCGTAATAAGTATAAAAGAAGCCTAAAGTCTCTATAAAGTGATATAGCTCGGAACTGAAATGCTTTGTGCAAGTACAATGCCAAATGGTGTACAACATTGTAGTCGTTTTGGAGAGAGAGAGAGAGAGAGAGAGAGAGAGAGAGAGAGAGAGAGAGAGAGAGAGAGAGAGAGAGAGAGAGAGAGAGAGTTTTTACAGTCGATCTGAAGCGAACGTCTGGTGTTTGAAAGAAGAGACAGAGCACGTTAAGAGATGATAAGAAGACAGCTTCACAATCGTTAGTATCATCGGCCAAAACCACCATGCTGTGTTCCACTCCTCAAAGAAACACACAAGGGAGGCCACCGATAACCCGCGACAAAATGTGTCCCCCGATGACTCATAGGAACCTAATCGCCGCTATAAAGGTGGGTGGGAACTGCATAAGAGAGAGAGAGAGAGAGAGAGAGAGAGAGAGAGAGAGAGAGAGAGAGAGATTTACTGTCCAATCGATCTAGATAGATCACCCAGCCTTTAATCCAGAGAACAAACAAAGAAGAAGCGGTGACATATTTCAACCTGCGCCGACCACCACACTGCTTTCACGACACATTGACAAGGGAGGCAACCCATATGTGCCACAAATGGGTCCCCGATGACTCACTGGACATAATCACTCCCGTGGAACAAAGAGATAAGTGTGGTAGTCTGCTGTAGGGGACAAAAGATTCTCCTTTAGCCCTGTCTGAAAGCAAGTAAACAAACAAACAAAAACAAAAGAAGAGAACGTAACATCATGCAATAAACTGCTGAACAATAAAACAGAGAGAGAGAGAGAGAGGAGAGAGAGAGAGAGAGAGAGAGAGAGAGAGAGAGAGAGAGAAACTGTAATGACGTTATAGACTCATGGACAAAATCAAAAGAAACTTCAAAATACAGAAATGATTAGGCAAAGAAAAACACAAAATAATTTAACGGAGAGAGAGAGAGAGAGAGAGAGAGAGAGAGAGAGAGAGAGAGAGAGAGAGAGAGAGAGAGAGAGAGAGAGAGTGTTTTTGTAAACCATTGATTCACAGGTAAGCCACCATACAATGTCAACATCATCATTATCATCATCATCATCATCATCAGTAATACCACTATTATCTAAAAAAATAAGAGTTTACGAACGACCGCATTATCTGTAAATAATGCGTTCTTATACGTCATGAACAGTCGTAATTCAAAAACATAACCTACTGGGAAGAATGATAGATAATTCATCAATGCATCATGACTCGTTTAGATGCCTTAGTGTTCTTGGAAAGAGTATAGCTGTACAACATTTATTTCAACCTGAATAGATCATGCACGTGAATGAAGAGACTAACTAGTTAGTTCATGTTCGCCAGCCCCTGTAAAAGCGAGTGTCACTGTTCGTTAACTAAAGCTGATGAACTGGTGGGCCTACAGGCCTGTATCACAGTGGGAAAAATCCACGTAAGAAGCAGCAGTACAGGAATGGTTTCCGTAGTTTGCAGAAGGTACCAACCAACCAACCAACCAAACCAAAACAAACAAACAAAAACAAAAAACAAACAAACAAACAAACAAACAAACAAACAAAAAACCAAGGAAAAACAAACCTGCATGGGAACACTTTCAGAGAAGAGACTCGATGCACTCTTTTGAGTGGAAGGGTCAGACCTTGACGGGAAGACAACACAGCGTAGGCAGTGAAAGAACAGTAGACCTCTCTCCACCGTGAAGCTTGTTTCTTCAATGTCTCCGTTCGTTGCTTTGTCTGTCTGTCTGTCTGTCAGCAAAATAACGTATCAACTACAAAACCGATTTTAACGAAACGTAGTTTCGTAGATGGAACGCGGCCTAAGGACGATGCCTTTACATTCTGGTGCCGATTTGGATCAAGGGGCGGATCTAGGATTCGTTGGACCTTGACTGAGATGTCTGCTGTTCCAGGTCCCTCTGGTCAACAAGGGTGTCCATCTAAAACCACCATCACCCCCACCAGACCTTGTGGTGACCAGTGACATCGACCCGGAACATCTATCGCCCTGAACAACACCACGTAATGAACAATGATGTCCATCTGGAACAGAAATTGCTCCATGCCAGGCCTTGTAGTCTGCAGTGAAATCCATCTGGAGCATATATCGCCCCATGTAAAGCCTTGCAGAGAGCAATGACATCAATCTGGAACCTACATTGCCCCGAACACAGCCTTAGGCGATGATCGGGGTTCCAGCACTCAAACTTTTCTGTCTTCAAAGTCAACAACACTCATACACAACACTACTGAAAACAAAATTGTCGATAGCATTTGTGAATGAAATGCCATCTTTAAAAATCCAATAGAGTGACATAATATGTTGTTTCAAAAAAAAAGTTTTTTTTATGATTAAAAGATGTCATATAATGTTTAAATGTTTTTCAGAAAGTGTCTTCAAAGTAATATAAAAAGGAATAAACACAGTTATCGATAAATGGCTTTGCGCTCGCCTTCTTCATGACAATGGGCAGCACGGAAAAGCTGTCCACTGGAATAAAAAAGAGAAAAAACAAAAACAACACAACACACAACGAAACACCTCGTCTTTGAGTCACTTTCTTTTTTTCTTTCTGCGTACGCAGGCTGATACTCCTGCGGACACTCCCTGTATAGGCAGTGGAGGCAGTGGAGTTTTGTGTGTATGACCGTTTTTCATCCAGCCATTAAGGCAGCCATACTCCATCTTCGGGGAAGGTGCATGCTAATGTACGTGTCATCCATACCAACGGCCAGACTGGCCTTCTCTTCCGAAAGTTAGTGATGGGATTTTATGTGCGTGGAAGATGTTGTGCGTGCGTTCACACACGGAACCTCGGTTTATAGTCTCATTCGAAGGACTGTATGGGGAATGGAGTCAGAACCAATGTTAACTCAGAGGGAAAAATCCCCCTGTACCGAAACGGCCCGGCGGAGATGCGAACCCGCAACCCCAGGATCACCGGAGTCCGGCGCTCTACCAACTGAGCTATTCCGGCCCCCTTTGAGTCACTAAAGTCACTTCTCACTCAAGCTCTGCCTCCTTCTCGGCAGGGAAGAGCAGAGAGAGAGGACGAGTGGGGGAGGGAACAGGAGATGGGGCGGGGGGGGGGGGGGGGGGGGGAGAAGAGAAGAGAAGCTGTGGGTGGAGGGAGGGGGAGGGGGCGGAGAGGGAAGCAGGCGGGTTGAGGGGAAAGGAGGTCATGGAGGGGAAGACAGAGGAATTGCATTTTGCCAGCAACTCTACTCGGAGAGAACTGTGGTCCAACACGCCATTGCACGTGGGCCCAACGAGGCGTGGCGAGGGCGCAGGCAGAGGGAGTGACGCCCCCTGGCGGGGAGCATGTGACTGACTCCATGAGCAACCTGATGGATTGCCTTCATGGCGCCCAGACCCACCTCACGTCAGAGTCTGCACCCCGCCTCCTGATGACCCTCCCCCTCCCCCCCTCTCTCTCTGTTTTAAGCCAGGGGGGGCGCTGTCAGCTTTCTCTTTTTTTTTTCTGGCAAGTCCCGCTCTTAATAGTCTGGGGTCCGTAACAGTGCTATTTTGAGGATGGGGAAGACGGCAGTGAGGCGGTGGAATGGGAGGTGGGGAGGGAGGGGAGGGGAGGGGGGCACACACACACACACACACACACACACACACACACACACACACACACACACACACACACACACACACACAGAGAGAGAGAGAGAGAGAGAGAGAGAGAGAGAGAGAGAGAGAGAGAGAGAGAGAGAGAGAGAGAGAGTCGTACATACATAGGCGCGTGGCTGTGTTTTTAGCTAATTGTGTTCGTGTGTTAGATTCAGCAACCAACTCAAACATCAATCCATGTGACATGTAATTATAGTTTCTGTTTGTGTGGAACTCCAGCTCCATTCCAAAAAGACTTCTATGTACCACCCTTTATCCACCATTGCACCACAAATAATGGTGCACATTTCAAAAGTCTGATGAGTCTGAATGACATTTTGAAACAGAAGGTAATTAATCTTTTCGGTGGTAAGAGTACTTTCCCTTCTTGGTCCACGCCATGGGTAGTACGGCAGGCAGCCACTTTGCTGTATGGGAGATGTTTGCTGAACTGTTAGACTCGGGGTTACTGTCTCAGTGCACTCATCAGCAGATCTTGTTTTGACTAGACGTTTATCACATCCATTAGTGAAATAACTGAATTTCGATCGCTAACAGCTATTTGCGGCTTATGCGTATTACGTGGGTCGTGACGTTAGAGTAGGCTGCTGATTTTTTTTTTTTTTTTTTTTTTTTTTTTTAGTGACGTTAGAGTAGGCTGCTGATTTTTTTCTCTCTCTCTCTCTCTCTCTCTCTCTTTAAAAAAAAATTTTTTTTTTTTTTTTATTTTTTTTTAGCGTTTTTTTCTTCTTCTTTTTTTTTTTTTTTTTAAAGAGACTTGTATAACGTCTTGTGAAGCTTAAAATCGCCTTTTTTCATTTTCTTTCTTTTTTTTTTTAAAATCAAAATAATATTAGAGCTTACAAGTGCGCAGATAGAGGACACTACAGGCTGCTGACTTTAACAAGTTGTAACTTGTGTGCTGCCGATGCCGACGACGATGTATTGGCACAAGATAATGATGGAATGCACAAAACTGAGTGTTGCCACCTTTTTTCAATCAAAACAAAACCAGCAAGTAGAAAATGGTAGAAAATGACAGAGAAAACTAGCGCGCATACACACACACACACACACACACACACACACACACACACACACACACACACACACACACACACACACACACACACACACACACACACACACACACACACACACACACACACAGAGAGAGAGAGAGAGAGAGAGAGAGAGAGAGAGAGAGAGAGAGAGAGTAAAAGAAAACCAGTTTTATCCTTGCCACTGTTGTTTCGTACAGTGATCTGAAATAAACAGTGGTGTTGCTGGACATATTCATACAGTTTTCTATCCAGACCATCACCATTATATCGCTTTAGATAGTAGTAGTAGTAGTAGTAGTAGTAGTAGTAGTAGTAGTAGTAGTAGCAGCAGCAGCAGCAGCAACAGCAGCAGTAGCAGCAGCAGCAGCAGCAGCAGCAGCAGCAGCAGCAGCAGCAGCAGCAGCAGCAATAGTAGTCGTCGTCCTCGTCCTAGTAGTAGTAGTAGTAGTAGTAGTAGTAGTAGTAGTAGTAGTAGTAGTAGTAGTATTTGATGTTGTTGTTACTATTATCAGCATTGTACTACTACTACTACTACTGCTACTGCTGCTGCTGCTGCTGCTGCTACTACTACTACTACTACTATTACCACCACTACTACTACTACTACTATCATTATTATTATCATTATCACTATCGTCACCGTCGTCGTCGCGTCGTCGTCGTCGTCGTCATCATCATCATCATCATCATCATCATCATCATCATCATCATCATCATCATCATCGTCATCATTGAAGACATACAATCCAATATTGGTGCCAAGAAGACCAGTACACGGTGATATAGTGAACAGCGTGTAGGTCCCTGTTGTTATCTGATTCTGCGCACTTCCCTGTTCTTGTTATCTTCTTCTATTTCATTTATTGTTTCTATTTCATTTATTGTTTCTATTTCATTTTACTGTCCATCCATCGAGACTCTTCTTTTGGGCCAAAGTAGCAATCAGTCCAAGCGATTGCGACTGTAAGGTGTGTTTTCTTCATTATAGATAGTAAGAGAATAAAATCATCGTAGTTAAGAAAATGAAACCATCGTAACGTTTTGAAGGCACTCGCGTTTGCCTTTATCCTATAAAAGACGAACATCGCTTCAGAAATGAAGAAGTTCCAAGCACTGCAAGGAAGTGAGTGTAAAATCAAGATGGTTCGTGTAAAATCAAGATGGTTCTGAGTCTGGCTGGACCTGAGGCCAGGTGTCAGGGAAAGAGTGAAGGGACGGTCACAGCAGAGGAAGGGGGGGGGGGGGGGGGGGACGTCTGACTCCAAACAAACTCCCATTTCTGCAGATGTCTGGCAGGGAATGAAACCATTTCCTGATGTGTGGATATTGCCATGACAGTTGTCACAGCACAGCCCGTCGATCCCTGGAGCCAGTTGAAATGGTTACTCTCTCTCTCTCTCTCTCTCGCTCGCTCGCTCGCTCGCTCGCTCGCTCGCTCGCTCTCTCAACACGTTATTCCCATTGCTCAAATGTTGGGATTCAATTAATTTATTTTTCTCATGACGTGCCTTGGCATATCTAAATGGGAGGAAAACACAGATTCTAAGAAAACCATCCTCTTGTGGCACATTACTGATATGTCTCAAACAATCGGCAGCGGTGCAGTAGGCTAAATATTCCAACTTTGGAAGGAGTGAGAACAAACAAAATGCAGAAGTAGCTCTTGAATTTCTAACATCTATTCTAGGAGTTCCATGAAAACTAGAAGACGGGAGGAGGAAGGGATGGAGGGAGGGGTGGGAGAACCCATCCAGTGTCTCCACCAGACCCATTACCCTCTCCATCCTGTTCAGGCATCGTCAGCTTACTGCTACAGGAAAGCCAGCCGATGCCAGAGGTATACAGACGGCCCTAGCATAATGCCAGTCGATGCAAGAGGTATACAGACGGCCCTAGCGTAATGCCAGCCGATGCTAGAGGTTAACAGACGGCCCTAGCATAATGCCAGCCGATGGCGGAGGTTAATAGACGGCCCTAGCATAATATCAGCCGATGCCAGAGGTAAACAGACGGCCCTAGCATAATGCTAGCCGAAACCAGAGGTATGCAGACGACCATAACATAATGCCAGCCGATACAAGAGGTATGCAGACGACTCTAACAATGCCAGCCAATACCAGAGGTATGCAGACGACCCTAACAATGCCAGTCCATACCAGAGGTATGCAGATGACCATAGCATACTGCTAGCGCACTGCTCTCACCACGTTCTCGTAACATCGGCGTTATGTCTCGCTTCTGTGGACCTCGACTGAATGACGACGAGCCGTCCAGACAAAGCAGAGGTCATCAGGTCAGATGTGTATCGTCTCG
>JADBJO010007377.1:80000-82500 GCA_016801955.1 Conus betulinus | reverse complement strand
ACACACACACACGACTCTGTCTGTCATCTTATGTGTCTGTCCCTCTTTCCGTGCTCTCTGTCCCTGTGTCTCTCTGTCTTTGTCTCTGTGTCTCTCTCTGTTTCTGCGTCTGTCCCTGTCTCTCTCTCTGACTGTCTGTCTGTCTCTCTGCCTACCTTGCGCTGAAGAGATCTAAGCTAAGTGAAAATTCGTTCGTTTTTATTGTCCTATTTGTTTGTGTCTTGCCTGAAGAAGACCTAAGAGGTCGAAACGCGTCGTGCTTTGCCTTGTGACTCGTTTGTCCACGTTTCTCTTGGTGGTTCGCTAACATTTATGTAAGATTTGTTAGGAAGGAAGTCTTTAAAAAAAGCCAACAGTCTTTAAAAAGCCAACTAAAACGGCTGTGATCATGTAAACAGGTTTGATGGGATGATTCTTTGCTGGCTGGCGGGAGAGGCAGAGGACAGACCACTGGAAGAGGACACAAGTTTTCTCTCTAATGAGAGATCTTTTGTGGCAGGATCGGATCGTCATTGCTTGAGCGTGGTGGAAACATGCCGGATGTAGTGTAGTGTAGTGTAGTGTGGTGTAGTGTGGTGTGGTGTGGTGTGGTGTGGTGTGGTGTGGTGTGGTGTGGTGTGGTGCGGTGCGGTGCGGTTGTAGTGTGGTGTGGTGTGGGTGTGGTGGTGGGTGTAGTGTGCGTGCGTGCGTGCGTGTGTGCGTGCGTGCGTGCGTGCGTGTGTGTGTGTGTGTGTGTGTGTGTGTGTGTGTGTGTGTGTGTGTGTGTGTGTGTGTGTGTGTGTGTGAGTGAGTGTGCGTGCGTAAGTGCGCACGTGGTGCGTACGTGCCAGCGTGCGTGCGTGCGTGCGTGCGTACGTGCGTGCGTGCGCGCGCGCGCGCGCGCGCGCCCTCTCGCGCGCGTGTGTGTGTGTGTGTGTTTGTGTGTGTGTGTGTGTGTGCGTGTGCGTGTGCGTGTGTGTGTGTGTGTGTGTGTGTGTGGTGTGCGTGTGTGTGTGAAATGGGAAAAACGAAAAATCAACATTGTTCATTTGGAGTGTTCCGAGAGCTACCAGACTGGCTCAGTGGTAGAGCATGGAGTTCTCTGTCAGACTGCATGTCAGTTCGAATCCCTCTGGTGCACAAGAGAAGAATGGCCATTTTGGTGCAATAGATAACAATGGCTGTGACGGGGACGCCGACGCTCCCCCTCGTTATTAAAATATGATTTTCATATTCAGGGATGCAGGGGGGTTATAGACAGAAGTATTTACGCTTTCACAACCAAAATGCGCTCTCGCATAGGCACATGCACTCTGTCACTCACATCGGGCCCCGCACAAAGGTGACGGGAAACCAACAAAATTTCACAGAAAATAATCAACTTTTATTTTACTTGACTCAAAGCCCCCACCCGTCACTACACAACACACGATTATCTGTATCGTACAACAATGTAAACATCATACAGACAATCTCATAAATCGCATCCCCTGTCCTTCAGTTATTCTTACTTAACCAGGAAAGACAATATTTCACTATTCCGTTTGCACACTTATAACTTAAGAACAAATGAAACGTCCATAACTTGCCAGCATTCCTTGGTGACCGTCAGTTTCTCTCATCACACTGTGCGACCACGAGCTGAAGCTGCCACACTGTTGTGTCCTCCTCCCCCGATTGGCCAAATCCAGTTGGGGGACACTGGCAACGTAGCTCGCGTTGCACCCTCTCACACCGAGTCTCCTGGACTCCACCACTGCACTTCGCCCTCTCCACGGAAAAGGGCTCCTGTCGGCCTCTCCCACAGGTTTTCTCTGGCTGCAAACACCCCACCGTTGTCTGGCAGCTCCCTGTCTAGGCTCCAACAGGCTAACACGTCTTGCTGTCGACCGTCCCCACACGGGAGACAATTTCTTCTCGTCGTCGGCTCCGAGGCTACAGCAACCTCCACTGTCTTACGTCCCCACCCAGGAGACAACGAGGTGACAGCAAACCTCTGCTTCTCGCTGTATTTTTTCTTGAGCCCTCAGCAAGACGGGCGAGTTCACTTTCCCTTAAGTGAGTCACACTCTTCCTGGTTTTCCAGGCACCTTATATCCATTCTCAAACAAGAGAGAACTCGAGTTTAACTGGTTCAACCAATGGAATCACTGGCACACACATATCACACGATCTGTACCAATAAATCCCCAAGTTATTTTTATTCCACCAATGGAATCACTAGTCACCTACACATACACACACACCACAGCTGTTAGCACCAATAAAGACTTGGGTACCAAGTGGTTAATGCATAACCTCCTATTCAAACTCATTCCATTCCCCAAAGCTACCCATTATACTAACAGCCTGGACTTCTATACCAGCCAGGACTGATGCTCCAAAGTATTTGCTACCCTCTACAGACAACAAGGTGCAAACCACTCAATAGGCCGAAGCCTTCCATTCATTCCTCAGAACAAGAACGACTGAATGGTCGCGGTACTCTGCCTGCAGGCTGACGGTCGCCTACCCGTGACGG
>JADBJO010007377.1:62500-67500 GCA_016801955.1 Conus betulinus | reverse complement strand
CTATGGTCGTCTGCATACCTCTGATATCGACTGTCATTACGCTATGGGTCATCTGCATGCCTCTGATATCGACTGTCATTACGCTATGGTCGTCTGCATACCTCTGGTATGGACTGGCTTTCCTGCAGCAGGAAGCTGACGATGACCGTTAGGGACTGGAAGAACGATGGGTCTGGTGGAGACACTGGATGGGTCCTCTCACCCTTCTCACCATCCCGTCTTCAAATTTCTGTAGAACTCCTGGTAGAATAAATGGTAGATATTCAAGAGGTACTTCTGAGATTCTGTTCGCACGAGGGATCGCTCCTTCAGAAGTTACGACATTTACTGTACAGCTGCTGACTGAGATGTAGTGTGCAGTTTTCCTCCCATCTAAATAAGCCCTGAATTAGCATATATTTATGGCTAATATTAGATTTTGCTCGATTTGATGAAATGTTTCAGCCAATAATTTGGTTTTTAAAAAGTTCTGCTCATTCAGTATTTTGGAAATAGGCCTACATATTATGAGCGATTTGATGGTTTCCAAAGATCTGTGGTTGAAAGTAAATGACAGAATTTGACTGAAGAAAAGAAACAACTGAAATAGCGCTACGTTTCAAACCAACTAGGAAAAAAGGGAAAGAAAAGCAGTCATCTTGCAAGGCAAGCAACGTTTAGATCACTTACCACGTTCAGTGGGCAAAGCTTGGCATCAGGTATCATGCACAGCAGGAAAAAAATGGGGGGGGGGGGGGGGGGGGGGGGGGGTTGTTATCTTGCAGTGCAGGCAAAATTTTGGGGTTGCTATCTTGCACAGCAGGAAAAAAAAAAATAGGGGTTGTTATCTTGCACCGCAGGAAAAAAATTGGGGGGTGTTATCTTGCACAGCAGGCAAAACTTTTGGGTTTGTTATCATGCAGTGCAGGTAAAAAAATTTTGGGGGTTGTTATCTTGCACAGCAGGAAAAAAATTTAGGGGTTGTTATCTTGCACTGCAGGAAAAAAAAATTGGGGGTGTTATCATGCACTGCAGGCAAAAATTTTGGGGTTGTTATCTTGCACAGCAGGCAAAAAATTTGGGGAGGGCGGTGGTGGTGTGGTTATCTTGCACCGCAGGCAAAAACTTGGGGCAATTATCATGCACTGCAGGCAAAACTTGGGGCAATTATCATGCACAGCAGGCAAAAACTTGGGGCATTATCATGCGCAGCAAGCAAAAACGCCTTGGGGGCAGAAATTCAGAACAGCACTGCAAAACCTAAGAGCAGTTATCACGCACAGCAAGCGCAACGAGGGGCATGTATGTATCTGGCCCAAGAGGTGTGAAACGTAAAAGCAGTTATCTAGTTCAGCATGCAAAACTTTGGGGGCAGTTACATACCTTAGCAGGCAAAGGATTGTAGCAGTAATCTAGTACAGCAGGCAAAACCTTGGGGGGGGGGGGGGGGGGGGTAGTTAGCAAGTAAAGCAGGGACAGCTTTGAAAGCTGAGAGACTTCTGGCGATGGTTGACGCCATTGGATAGAAACTGGGTTACAAGACCACCAACGGATCAAACAAAAGAAAGGGCGTCGTTTTAGATTTTTTTTTTTTTTTTTTTTTTTCTCCCCCCCCCCCCCCCCCCCCCCCCCCCCCCTTTTTTTTTTTTTTCGTTTTAGAGGTGAGTAGAAAGTGTTGAAAATTAATTGTGGTCACACACATTCACAGCAAATAAACACAATAATTTAGCCACATTACCCATTTTCTCACATATGACATACATTCATATAGAGGAATTTGGATTTCAATTAAACATCTTCTCGGTTCAAGAAATCAATGGACAGGGGAATAAAACTTTGTTTAAATCTGACACTTCTGCATTTAACCGATCGATATCTTCGTCCTGACCACACGTAATCTTCTTCGCTTTACAACTAACACGGCACCTATATAGCTCACTCAGACTTTTTTGTCTCTCACCAACGATTTTTCCTCCCACGTTCACCACTTTCTCAAGCACATTTCTGCTCTTCACAGTCAACCCACCATACCAACACATAAATGAGAAAGTTAGAACAGATTCCAAGAAGCATGAATAAAATGTCCGAAGAATGTCAGTATTCACATGAAATGATCGCAGCTTGCGAAGACAATATAATCTGGTTTGACATTTTTTGTGGACATACTCAACATGGGATTTAAAATTCAGCTTATTATCTATAAAAGTTCCTAAATATTTGTATGATTCAACACGTTCTACTTCAGCACCTTTGATAAAAAAGTGGTGGTACAGCTTTTGGATTCTTTCTAAAATCAATCAACATTTCTTTCGTTTTTGTTACATTCAGATCAAGATAGTTATGATCGCACCAGTCAAACAAATCTTTGAACCTCCTTGAAGTAAACAGAATCAGAGTTGGAAAGATCCACAAGTGCTGAGTCATCTGAATATTTAATGTACAAAGTTGAATCACTTCCTGAACAATCATTTGTGTACAGAGTAAAAAGCACTGGTGATAAAACAGTACCCTGGGGTGCGCCAGTTGAAATGACTCTGGAAGACGAAACAACACTTTGATATCGAACAGACTGTGTCCTCTGTGTAAGAAAATCAATTATCCAAAGAATGAGCTGTTACCCACATTTATGTTAATGAGTTTCTTTGCCATCAGATGTGGTTGTATGGTGTTGAATGCTGATGAGAAATCAATAAAGAGAATGCGTACAAAGGCAGGTTTTTCGAGGTGTGAAAAAGCATGATGGAGAAGTGTGAGTGTGGCATCATCTGTTGATCTGTTCTGTTGGTATGCGAACTGAAACGGGTCTTGGTACTGTGTAGTATCTTTTAAAAACATAACTGAGGACAATTCTTTCAAGACATTTCATTGCAACAGATGTGAGGGCAACTGGTCGGTAATCATTTAAACAGCTTGGGTTGCGTTTTTTGGGAACAGGACATACAGTGGCATTTTTCCATAAAACAGGAATTATACATTCTCTAAGTGACCAGGTAAACAAAACGACTGTAAACATAGGAGAGCTGAGAAGCACACACCTTCAACAATTTTCCACAGATATTATCAGGGCCCCATTGCCTTTCTCACATTTAAACGTTTGAAAAAAAAAAAAACATCATTTTCCTCAATCACAACAGAATCACTTCCATCAACATCGTTTTTAACATTGCTTTGGAGTTCTTCCTCACTTCTTTAATTCTTTACTAAAATCTTTATCATCAAATCTACAGTAAAAATCGTTCAGCTTTTCTGCAAATTGCTTCTGTTTTTGCTGTTTTTTTTTACTAATATTTTGGTTTGAACATTTTCCCTGAACTGATAAAACCTTTATTCCTTTCCATGCATCTCGCATATTTCCATTCTGGAACATGTTTTCAACTTTTCTCTTGTAAGCTCTCTTTGATTCTTCAATCTCCGTTTGCAGTTTCTTTTGTACAACCTTACGATCGCTTTTATTGCCTGATTGAAAAGCTCTTTTTTTCATTTAGAGTTATTTCAGAGATTTTGTAACCCAAGGTTTGTTGTTGGGAAATATTTTGATAGTTTTAGTAGTAGTACAATCATGTGTTCACAGAAAGAAATGTAGCTGGAAATAACATCGGTGGCTTCGTTAATGTCAAAACTAGAATTCAAAAAAAAATTCCAATCTGTACATTCAAAACAAGCCTGTAATTCATCAACACTTTCTTGTGTCCAACACTGCACTTGCTTTTTAGTGATAGGTTGTGTTTTCACTTTTGGTCTGTAAGCTGGCAAGAGATGAATGGCATTGTGATCAGACTGACCAACAGGGGGGAGCTGAACACACTTGTATGCAGATGGTATATATACAGTAGCATAAATCAAGTATTTTATTCTTGTCTTGTAAACATGACACATACTGTTTAAAAGAAGGCAGGCTTGAATTGAGGTCACAGTCATTAAAATCTCCGAGGATAAAGCACGGTGCGTCGGGTGACATGGCCTGCAGAGCGTGAACAGAGTCCGTGATTTCTGCAGCTGCACGTACAGTATTTGCGGATGGTGGCACGTAAACAACAGTCATGAAGAGCTGTCCGAACTCACGTGGCAGGTATTTCGGTCGCAGTGACACTGCTAAAAGTTCCGTCACGCGTACACACTTGGAAAAACTGGTCTGATCGATCGGACGTTGGCTAAAACGATTGACGACGGGAGGGGGGGTGGTAAGTACCGTTATTCTTCAGTCTGTTTCTCACCCCCCCTCTCTGCACACACACACACACACACACACACACACACACACACACACACACACACGAACACACACACACACACACACACACACACACACACACACACACAAAAACACACACAGACAGTTGAGACAGTTTGTAGATCAAATCACACACCCTATAGTGAAACACTGACAATGATGCAGAATTAAAACTGTTTATAAACTCATTGTTTACACACTCTTCCACTTTATCAACATCATGAGTCCATCAAAGTCAAAAACCAATTTGTTCCATGCACTTTCCACTCCAACCAACATCATTAGTCCATTGAAGTCAGGAGTACATCATTAGTTACTGTGATCCCCAAAGTTTCTATTCCCAATCATACCAACTTCCCTTTCACAAAATCGGCGAAGTTATCAGAAAGTAGAAAAGGCAGAACTTCACTTTAAGAGAAATAACACCGGGGTCTTTCTTCTTCTTCTCTGTCTTCATTGCGCACAGGAAAATGTTCGTTAACGTTTCAGTGCTAAGAATCCGTGTTGTCTGCTATGAAAATTTGTTCACCTCGCAATTTGCCTCAGTGATTTCAGATTTGCACGTATAAATCAGTTTTACCTGTATTGAAACTTGTATACGGCCGTACAGACCTGAAATCGTAGGTTTTCCTGTACAGCAGTACGGGAAAACCGTACAGGTCGACACCTATGACAATAAAGTCATAACCTGTGGTAACTGCAACAGAAACATTCAGCCCAACCCTCTCTTTGTCGCCCTAACTTTCCCTGAAATGAACTGCCCGGTGAACAGAGGGTTTACACGCTGTGC
>JADBJO010007377.1:55000-57500 GCA_016801955.1 Conus betulinus | reverse complement strand
GTGATAGATGTTCCACATTGATCATAATTACCTATTTATGGCCTTGTAGGAGAAGATGTATGATTGAAAGGATGTCATCACTTAGTCACACTAAGGCCTTGTATGGGGGCGATGTATGTTCAACATGGATGTCACTGCTTACTTTCGGAGCGCCTTGGACGGTTTCTGATCCTGATGACTCATAGCTCAGTGTAGGTTCTAGATGTTGTGATGGATGTTCCAGAAGGACGCTCGGGAGAGCGAAGACCTCAGACAAGGTCAAACGGGATCAGGGATCTGCCTTTTCACTCCAGTCCGGCATCAAAACGGAAATGGGGGCGTCGTGTTCCACATGGATTCCATCTTTTCATCAAGTTTCGTGAAAACGGCTTTTGTAGTTTGTCCGTAATCATAGGTCAGTTAGACAGACGTTGTCACTGTTAACCAGAAGGACACTCGGGAGAGCGAAGACCTCAGACAAGGTCAAAACGATCAGGGATCTGCCTTTTCATCCAAGTCGGCATCAAAACGGAAATGGATTTGTCGTTGGGTCGCATTCCATCTTTTCATCAAGTTTCGTGAAATTGCTTATGTAGTTTGTCAGTAATCTTGCTGTTAGACAAACAAATCAACAAACAGAGACAGGAGAGAAAAAAAACCTTCATGGTGAAAACGGTTCTACTCTCCTTTCACTATCTACTCTCTGTAGACTCCCTTCCGTTGTCTGACCTTTCCTCTCAAAAAGAGAGCATCGAGTCTCTCCTCTGATAGTATTCCGTGTTATTTTGTTGCTCTAGTTTTCTGGTTCTTTCTGCAGATTACGGAGACCATTCCTGCATCACTGCCTTGTACGTGTTTCTTTTCCAGTTTATCAGCTGTAGTTTACGAAGAGTGACACACCCCTTGGGTTGGGCTGATGGATGTATAGTAATTAGCTAGCCTCTTCACTCAAGTACATGCCTGATTTAAGCCTGAAAGGGGGGCCGGAATAGCTAAGTTGGTAGAGCGCCGGACTCGTGATCCTGGGGTTGCGGGTTCGAATTTCGATACAGGGGGATTTTTTCCCACGGAGTTTATATTAGTTCTGACTCAATTCCCCATACAGTCATTCGAACGAGACTATAAACCGAGTTCCGTGTGTGAACGCACGCACACAGCATCTTGCACACACACACGTAAAATCCCATCACCAACTTTCGGAAGAGAAGGTCAGTTTGGCCGTTGGTATGGATGACACGTTACACATAGCATGTACCTTCCCGAAGATGGAGTATGGCTGCCTTAATGGCGGGATGAAAATCGGTCATACACACAAAACTCCACTGCCTGCTTATACATGCAGTATCCGCAGGGGTATCAGCCTGCGTACGCAGAAAGAAAGAAAAGAAAGAAAGAAAAAAGAAAGCCGAAAGAAACGTTATTTAAACGAATCATGATTTACTGATGAATAATTCAGTATTTGTCACAGTAAGTTGTGATCCTGAAAAAACAAAGTGTTACGACGTATAAAAACACATGGTTTAAAACAAATACAGTTATCTATGAGAAATTGTCAATTAAACCTTCCTCTTCGGCAACCTAGGCTACAACTTTCGGCTGGGCTCGTTTCCGACAGCGATGTGCCCTCTGTGGTCGGCTGAACTGAAAACATCATGACTTGTCCTGGATGTGGATTCGTTTCAGTAAGGGGAATTTTTTTACTTTTTTTTCCTTAACGCGCTTTGGACATTCATATTCTGTCGTAGGGTAGGAGGGGGGGCGGGGGGGGGGGGGGGGGGGGGGGGGGAGCTAATGGTCGCTTGTCGAGTGGATATTCTATTGTTAATCATTCGCAATCGTGGTTGTGCTGCTATACCTGGAAAACGCTCGGAATTCCAGAAACCGTAGTGGAGGGGTTAGCCACCTTGTGGCAAACACACTTCACTGTTTTTTTTTTTTTTTTTTTTTTTTTTTTTTTTTTTTTTAACTTGTGGACAGGCCAGTTTGAGAAGCGTCGGGGGAATACGGTTCCAATGATGAAGTTTGCAGTGTGGAGTGAAGCGAATATTCGCAAATTAAGAATATCCCCCCAAACCAACCAAACAAACAAACAAACAAACAAACAAACAAACAAACAAACAAACAAACAAACAAGCAAGCTATGTTCGCAATGTAGAGGTTAGTTCAGTTTGGAATGGACTTCACGCATGGGTTTCCTGAATACACTGGACACGAGGTACAAACCTTTGAGTCGCCTCTAGTGCTGTCCTTAGTGTGTCCTATACGAAACAGTCGGAGTGATGTAGGTCACCTTAAAAGTCCTAGACTTGAGGGGGTGGGATCTTCGGAAAACAATCCCACTGTGCTTACAGGACAGGACACAGGGACCAGGAGCCCAGGGAGTTGCAACAGAAACAAAATGCAGAGGCTCGTGATCCTGAGGTTACGGGTTCGAATTTTCGGTATAGGGGGATTTTTTTCCTCAGAGTTAACATTACATTTCTGACTCCATTCCCCATACAGTCCTTTGAATGAGACTGTA
>JADBJO010007377.1:32500-42500 GCA_016801955.1 Conus betulinus | reverse complement strand
CAACTGTCCATCATCCATCACACAGGCTGTTCCTCATTAACAACTGTCCATCAGTCATCCACACAGGTGTTCCTCATTAACAACTGTCCATCATCCACACAGGTGTTCATTACACTGTCCCATCATCACACATGTGTTTTCTCATTAACAACTGACCATTAGCATCAGGAGTTCCATCAACTGACCATCACACAGGTGTTCCTCATTAACAACTGACCATCAGTCCATCATCACACAGAGGTGTCCTCATTAACAACTGACCATCAGTCCATCATCACACAGGTGTTCCTCATTAACAACTGACCATTAGCAGGCAGCAGAGGAACCAACAGCGGCAGTGTTAGTGGCAGCGCTGGCAACAACGAGGGGACAGCACTCTAGTTAATACCATTCCCGCTTCGTTACGACCAGCACCTTGTCTGAAGATGGGGAGCGACTACTGCTGTTACAAACGACTATTTCCTCAATAACTGCCATCCAAAATAGCTTATCAAAAAGGAATGACTGGCCGTTATCTGGCTTGATCACCGGGATGTTTTTTGCCTATCAGGTGTCCGGACATTTTGCCACGTTAGACAAGGTGGGAAATGAGTCAGAGAGAACAGAGCAAAGGATTCTTGGTTTGGATGGAATACTGAACACATCCGCTGTCTTGGTTTTGGGAGGATATTGAAACAAAACTGTGGCAGATTTGACAGATTATTGTTACATGTACACTCAGTGTTGTCAGGGAGGTGGATGGGGAACGAACTATCATTTTTTCACATAGGTACACTCAATATTGTCACGGAGGTGGATGGAAGACGAACTATCTTTTCACATAGGTACACTCAATATTGTCACGGAGGTGGATGGGGGACGAACTATCATCTTTTCACATAGGTACACACTCAATATTGTCACGGAGGTGGATGGAAGACAAACTATCATCTTTTCACATAGATACACTCAACATTGTCACGGAGGTGGATGGGGGACAAACTATCATCTTAGCCACATATGATAGATCGGCTGTCACTGATTTGAAACTAAGCAGTCAATGATCTCTAGTTAGGATGTCAGTGATCTGAACATAGGCTGTCAGTGATGTCTAGTTAGGATGTCAGTGATGTGTAGTTAGGATTTAGTCAGTGATGTCTAGTTAGGATGTCAGTGATGTCTAGTTTAGGATGTCAGTGATGTCTAGTTACGATGTCAGTGATCTCCACATAGGCTGTCAGTGATGTCTAGTTAGGCTGTCCAGTGATCTTAACATAGGCTGTCATTGATGTCTAGTTAGGATGTCAGTGATGTCTAAGTTTAGATTGTCTAGTTAGGATGTCAGTGATCTTAACATAGGCTGTCAGTGATGTCTAGTTAGGATGTCAGTGATGTCTAGTTAGGATGTCAGTGATGTCTAGTTAGGATGTCAGTGATGTCTTTGTAGGCTTTCAGTGATCATAGTGAAGTTGTAAGTGATCTCAAGATAAGCTTTCGGTAATTTTATGAGCTTTCATTGCTTGATTAGCTATTGCTGTAACACGTTATAGGTTCACTGACACAAAAAGTGTGTGGACACACATATGTGCCAGAGAGAACGAACGAACGAACGAACGAAATATGATTTTACCAGGGTAATGAGATAAGCTATACAATTGCTTTTTTTCCACCCATCCTTGGGGCAAAAGGAAAGAAAACAAACTAAAGATCACATTAATGCATATTTAAGATCAAATTAATTTCAAATATAGATAAAGGGAACACAAACAATGACAACAACAAACAATGACACCACACACACACACACACACACACACACCACACCCACACACGCACGCACGCACGCGCGCAACACACACACACACCGCACACGCACGCACGCACGCACACGCACGCACGCACACACGCACACACACGCACGCACGCACGCCGCACGCACGCACACGCACACACACACACACGCACACACACACACACACACACACGACACACACACACACACACACACATATATTGTTTCATGCAGTGAAATGAAAAAAAATCATTCCAGTATTGAAACAAAATACTGTGCAGGCTATTTTTGAGCCACCAGCTTTAACGTATGAATTCTTCGTACACTTAGAACGCACACCTATTGGGAAATACTTATAATATTTTTGTTAACTTTATTTGCGGGGGAGGAGGAAGGAAGGGGGGGTAGGGTGATAAAATATGGCAGGGATGGGGGTGGGGGTGGGGGGGAAGCAAAGGATTAAAAAAAAATTTCATGCGTTTTGACTTTAATTTTTTTAGTTAGTTTTTGGTTTTCAGTTATTTGTTTCATGTTAATCTTCACTTATGACTTATGGAAAGATATTCACACACACTACACATCCACAACTCTCTCTCTCTTTCTCTCTCTCTCTCTCTCTCTCTCTCTCTCTCTCTCTCTCACACACACACACACACATTTATACACACACAGCACACACACATACACTTACACACACACACACACACACACACACACACACACACACACACACACACACACACACACACGTGCACACGCACCCATACATATACACATGCACACATTATGTGCACACTCGCAATTACTTCCTTACACATTCACCTTTTTTGTGTCTAATATCACGAATAGTCGATAGACGTGAAACGAAGGACACACCACACACACACAAACACACACACACCACACACACACAACACACACACACACACACACCACACACAAAACACACACACACCACACACACACACACACACCCACACACACACACACCACACACACACACACACACACACAGAGAGAGAGAGAGATGAGAGATAGAGAGAGAGGAGAGAGAGGAGAGAGAGAGTATACAATAGATGGGACATACAACAACGAAGATGAAATGGAAACGAAGTAGACAGAATGAAAATGCACACGCACGAAAGAAAGAGTAGATACCCACATGTCTTGTTGTTAAACACATTTCACGCTAGTCTGGTCATGGAGAGCCTGTATCTCCTTTTTTTCATTACTTTAATTATTTCCCCTTTCCATCTAATCTTGTCATCATTCTCTCCTTCCTTTTGCGATTTTCATTTTCATTCATTCATTTCATCATTCATTTCATTCGTTCATTCATTCATTCATCATTCATTCATTCATTCATTCATTTATTCATCTCAATTCATCAATTGGTTTCTTGACATACTGCTGATTCTTTTGTATTTTCTTTTCCTCTCTTCTTCTTTTTCTGTTCCTCTGTACCGTTTTGTTTGTTTTTTGTTTGTTTGTTTGTTTTTCGTTTTCCTTCCCTTTTCTGTTGTTATAAGTCTTCATTTCGTTGTTTTTGGTGCTTCTTTTCTATATTTCGACATCTAATTTACATCTCCTTTCTACAGTGCTTGTCTTCCTCTTTCTTCTCTACTACATTTCTTTCGCTCTCTCTTTCTCTCCCTCCGTCCCTCTCTCTCTCTTTCTCTCTCTCCTCTCTCTCCTCTCTCTCTATGTATTGTATGTATGTATGTATGTGTGTGTGTGTGTCGTGTGTGTGTGTGTGTGTGTGTGTGTGGTGTGTAGCGTTAGTGTGTGTGTGTGTGTGTGTGTGGTGTGTGGTTGTGTGAGAGAGATAGATAGAGATGGAGGGAGAGAGAGAGAGAGAGGCGGAGGGATGAGGAGATTGATGGTTGAGAGAGAGAGAGAGAGAGAGAGAGAGAGATGAGAGAGATGGAGAGAGAGATGATGATGATGATGATGATGATGATGATGATGCTGATAATCTTTATTTCCAAGGGTAACAGATAAGCAACAGCACAGGCTCTTTTTTTTTTCATCCGGGCCCTTGCCCCCGTAAGGGACTAAGAATGACTAGCGGCTAAGACTTACAAAACTTTTAACAAAACACATATCTTCACAGCATTTAAAAAGTTCATCCATTAACATTTAAGGCGTAGATGGACTTTAAAGGGAAAAAAAAAACGATTGAAAATAACAAACAAGAATAAAACAAATTGATTGACAAGAAAGAAGAAAAAAAATTCAGCCACACACAGATATAGATAAACGATCCCTCCTATCGAAGGCGAGGTGGGGGGGGAGGGGAGGAGGGGAGGGGAGGGGAGAGAGAGAGAGAGAGGAGATAGAGAGAGAGCCGAGAGAGGAGAGAGAGAGAGAAGAGGAGAGAGAGAGGAGAGAGAGAGAGAGGAGGAGAGATTCACCCTTTGGTTTCTTCTTTCGTATTTCCTTTCTTTTTAGATCCACGTTTCTTTCTCTTTCTTTGTTCCTTTGTTCTCTTTTATCTTTTTATTTCCTCCCCACTTTTAGATAGTCATATCGTCTGTGCCCCAACTGACGTGCACCTGGGAGGGAGAGGAGGGGAGGAAGGAGGAGGAGGAGGAAAAGGCGCAAGAACGAGGGGAATGGGGTGGGGGAAGAGGGCAGGGGGAGGGTTTGTCCCCGGTGCCGGTGGCCCGTGAACTGCCTGCGAATTTTCCCCAGTGAAAGCCTGCGGGTGAATTTCGCGAAGGGGGGGGGCTGGGGGGGGGTGGGGGTGGGGAAAGGGGGGGGGGGGGGGGGGGGGGGGGGGGGGGGGGGGGGGGGGGGGGAGTGCAATAAGAGACAGAAACATTGACACACGCATACTTGGTTACACACACACACACACACAACACACCACATGCACGGCTGCACATGCATGCGCACCCACACAACCACATGGTGCATGCATTGCACGCGCGCACACACGCAGCCACACAGACACACATATAGATGGAAGGCAGACGCAAAAAACAAGAGAGAGAGAGAGAGAGGAGGAGAGGAGAGAGAGAGGAGAGAGAGACAGAGACAGAAAGACAGAAGGAGAGAGACAGAGAGACAGAGACAGACAGACAGGACAGCCAACGACAGAGAGTAACGGTTATATTCCGGAGGAATCAGTTCCCAATGTCCGTTCTGAGGCCGATTATCATGGGGTGAAAATGAGGGAGAACACACAACAGAAGAGGGAGGAGAGAGACAGAGACGAGAAGAGGGGAGAATCGAAGACAGAACGAAAGAGGAGGAAGACAGACCAGACAGGTGATGACACAGAGACGGACAGAGAGGAACGGTTCCGTGCCGACCGTCAAATCAGTTCCCCTACAGTCCCGTCTGATGCTGCATTATCATGGGGTGAACATGATCTGGGCACACACACACACACCAGAGGAGACGAGGGAGGAGATCGGAGAGGAGAGAGAGGAGAGGGAGAGAGAGGAGAGAGAGGGAGAGGGGAGAGAGAGAGAGAGGGGGGGACAGACAGAGACGACAGGCAGATAGACAGAAAGAGAGACAAAAATAGGCAGAAACGAAGAGAGAGAGAGAGAGAGAGAGGAGAGAAGAGAGAGAGGGTAGAGAGAGAGAGAGACAGAAAGAGAGACAGAGAGAGAGAATGACGGAGAGAGGGACAGAGAGGAGAAGAGAGACGACGACGACGGCGACGACGGACACAGACCACAGCTACTTGCTACCAAATTAGCACCAGCCTTTTACATGAAAGGGAGGTAAGTGGGAGTGACAGGCTCCAGTGGAAGGCGTCATGTTGTCACGTTACCCCGACAGAGATCATCACCTTTCGCCATCGCACGCGCAGAATGTCTTCCAGAACGCCGCATGGCCAAGATTCTTTGTGACTTTTTTACCAGAACTGAACGGATTACATCGCACCTGATCCTCTTAAGTTCTGAACACGATATTTCAGAACATTGCTACGAATTTCATTCAGTCTTCTCGCCGGTATTTGTATTGTGACAGAATGTTGATCATGATTCCTTGGTCTGTTTATTTCTTTTAACTGTTTTGGGTTTTTTTTTTTTTTTGTCTTTTGGGGAAAAAAAAAGAGCTTTGCTGCTGAATTTGTTCCAGAAACGTAGTCAGGAGACAAAACAAAACAAACAAACAAACAAAAACTACAGAGGACAGTGCCAGGCCTTGGCAGATTTTGTGCAGGCCGTAAGACAGTGTCGTCCTTCTCTTACGCAGGCATCCCAGCCTTGTTTTGGCCTCCTTCTCATATTCTCACTGATGATCCCTTCTTCTTCTTCTTCTTTCTTTCTTCTTCTTCTCTTCTTCTTCTTCTTCTTTCTTCTTCTTCCCTCCTTCAGGTGAACGCCTTTGACATGTCAAAGACTGCTTCAGACATGATGGTAGCGAAACGGAAGAGAGAACACAGATCAAATGAAATGGGAAAAAAAAAAAATCTTCTTAGAACCTAAGACAGACAACTGACTAAAGGAAAAAGTGCGGATACATGTGGAGCTGCTTGCAGGCTATACGTTTTTCTGGCCCTGTATACATGGAGCCCTAGCACAGTCCAGGTCAAGACCTTGAGCCGTGCCCAAGCCCACAAAGATCCAAACTTCACCAAATACAGGAAATGAATTTTTTGTTCTGGGGAGGGGTGTTGAGGGCTGAAACGAGAGAGAGAGACACAGAGAGAGAGAGAGAGAGAGGGGGGGGGGGGGGGGGAGAAACACACGCACACACACACACACACACACACACACACACACACACACACACACACACACACACACACACACACACACACACACACAGAGAAAAAAAGGCGGGGGGGTGGGTGGGTGTGTGGTGGTGGTAGTGGTGGTAGAAGTTGATGTTAGATCTGATGTTGGAAATAATTATACAGAAGATGCAGATTCTGCATTGTCTGTGAGCGCGTTCCATTCCACAACTGTGCGAGGATCAAAGAGAATGTCGATAGTCTGTTTCTGCAGGAGCGAAATGGTAGAACTAAGGGTACGTGGCGGGGCGGGGGGGGGGGGGGGGGGGGGGGGGGGGGGGGGGGGGGGGGGGGGGGGGGGGTGGATGTCTGTCTGAATCTGAGGATGGACTGTACTGACTATCTAAGGAGACTCATTTCTTATGAAATTTGTAAACGTTTTTAAGGCGTTGTGCCTCTCGTCTGCTAGACAGCACTGAAGGCCTCTCCGAGCAGGACAGCTCGCCATTCACACTGGAGATCCTTCTGTATCTCTGGCACCACCCATCTCGCGGCTCGACGCTGGACGCTCTCCAAGCTCTTAATATGTTTGTCATGATGAGGCTCCACAGAGAGCAAGCACAGTGTATTTCTGGTCTGACAAACGTCCTGTAAGCTCTGTCCTTCACTCTTTTTGTATTCACTTTCAGAGTCCTCCTGAGAAAAAAAACCGAAGGTTCCGCCTGCTCTGTCAGTGGTGGTGTGAAAGTACAGTTCTCAAGACATGACACCTGACAAGATTATGCTAAGATACTTGGTGGGGGTGACAGTCCTTGGAATGAGACTATAAACCGACGTTCCGTGTGTGAATGCACGCATAACATCTTGCACACACGTAAAATCCCATCACCAAATTTTATGAAGAGAAGGCCAGTTTGGCCGTTGGTATGGATGACACATTACACATAGCGTGCACCTTCCCCGAAGAAGGAGTATGGCTGCCTTAATGGCGGGATAAAAAAAAAGGGTCATACACACAAAACTCCACTCCCTTTGTTGGGTAGTTGGGATTAATCCTTGCCTTTCTATACAGGGGGATGTCCGCAGGAGTATCAGCCTGCGTACGCAGAAGAAGAAGAAGAAGGTAATGGTGACCTCCTGAAGTGGTTGGTCATGAAGAAAGTATGTTCTGCTCAACGTCTTCTTTCGCTTCGTCGCTCTCAGGACATGACACTTGCCATGATGGAAGCTCAAGTACCAGCTGTCTTCCCGTGTCTCCAGCTTCTGGAGATCTTCTACCAGCATGGTCTGGTCTTTGTCAGATGAGGACAGGGGGTAGGCAGATCGTGTCACCCGCAAAAAAAAAAAAACTTCCTCTGGAGTCCATCTGGCTGTGTAGATCACTTATGTTAAGGAGGACCAAGGACGCGGACCAGAAACGGAGCTTTGAAACTTCTGAATTAACTGGGATAAAGCTCGAGTTCGCCTCATTTCTGTTCTGCTCCCCCCCCCCCCCCCCCCCCCTCCCACCCCATATACATATTTTTTTCTCTCTCGGAAAAATTTCTGTTTTCCGACAGCCCACACGGTGGTGTCACAAACTCGCCACCCTTTGTGGGGTCAGACCCAGAGGACCGCATGAAGTGGTCAAAGCCGGAATAGCTCAGTTGTAGAGCGCCTGACTCGCAATCTTGGTGATCCTGGGGTTGCGGGTTCGAACCTCCGCCAGGGCGTTTCGGTACAGGGGGATTTTTTCCCTCGGAGTTAACATTGGTTCTGACTCCATTTCCCATACAGTCCTTCGAATGAGACTATAAACCGAGGTTCCGTGTGTGAACGCACGCATAAACATCTTGCACACACGTAAAATCCCATCACCAACATTCGGAAGAGCAGGCCAGTTTGGCCGTTGGTATGGATGACACGTTACACATAACATGCACCCTGGGTGATAAATGGAAAGAATGAAGGAAGTAAGGAAAATTGAGTGAACGATATTGAACGATATTGACTGGATGACACGGGAAACGACTGAATGAAGCGCCAGCTGGCAGCTCTTCAGTCGGCACTACCCAGGTAGGCAGCCCGTTGTGTAAACGAGTGTTGATTGTAAAGCGCTTAGAGCTTGGCGTCTAGCCGAGAATAGGCGCTATATAAGTATTCATTATCATCAAATCCCTCTGTTCCCCTCTTGTCCTGGCACCGCTCTGCATCATTCCACAGACCTTGCATGAAGCAGAGAGCTCAGCAAGAAAGCAGAGGCGATAATGAACCACTGCAATGGGCATGCGTACTGAAGCCTTTTAAGAGGCTCGTATGTGGACGTGCCCCACGGAAGTGTTCAGGTTTAGCTCAGGCGGAAGAAGAAGAAGTAAGTACGAACTTCAGTCAGTTTTAGTCTCCAAATCTAAAGATTAAATTTTCAGGCTATCAGACTGGTGATGAGGAAGTGGAAAGATGTGAGATGGGGTGGGGGAAGGAAGAGGGAGACGGGTGGAATATGAACAAACGGCTCTCTAAAGAAAAAATCTTTTCCAGCCTGACTGTCTGAAGCAGGAGCTGAACGCAGAGCCCCTAGATCTACAAAACAACGCCTCGTCCACTGAACCAACTGAGCTGACCCTGACTGAAAAAAATGATACCCTGCTCCGCTAGCTAGACCTGCGCTCCGAGTGACAAGAAAGCTCCCTCTGTCGGCACAATACCTGGTTCCGTTAATGGCGCTGCCTCCTGGTGTTACTGCAGTTGGTGCTGAGGAGGGGGGCCGGAATAGCTCAGTTGGTAGAGCGCCGGACTCGTACTCGTGGGGTTGCTGGTTCGAATCTCCGTCAGGCCGTTTCGGTACAGGGGGATTTTTCCTTAGAGTTAACATTGGTTCGGACTCCATTTCCCATACAGTCATTCGAATGAGACTACAAACCGAGGTTCCGTGTGTGAACGCACGCAACACCATCTTGCACACACGTAAAATCCCATCACCAACTTTCGGAAGAGAAGGCCAGTTTGGCCGTTGGTAGGATGACACGTTACACACATAGCATGCACCTTCCCCGAAGCTGGAGTATGGCTGCCTTAATAGCAGGATAAAAAAAAACGGTCAACACACAAAACTCCACTCCCTATACAGGGGGTGTCCGCAGGAGTATCAGCCTGCGTACGCAGAAGAAGAAGAAAGCGAAGGTGCTGAGGCAGAATGTGGGCTGGCTGGGGTCACTGTGGGCGGGGGGCGGGGGGGGGGGGGGGGGGGGAGGGGGGAATGAAGGGGGAAGGGGGGGGGGGTCCTTTGATGCAGTGTGGTGAGGGTCAGCCAGGATGCTGTCAGAGGTGAGCCCCCTGGGGTGTGCTGCATGCCCGTCATGATGAATCTCACCTTGTTTCCTCCCATGAAGAAGAGAGAGGGGGATGAGATAGATAGGAGAGTGAGAGTGAGAGAGAGAGAGAGAGGGGAGGAGGAAGGAAGGAAGGAAGGGAGGGTGAAAGGGTGAGACTGAAAGAGAGAGAGAGAGAGAGAGAGAGGGGAGAGAGAGAGGGAGAGAGAGAGAGAGAGAGACGAG
>JADBJO010007377.1:25000-27500 GCA_016801955.1 Conus betulinus | reverse complement strand
ATGTGCTTGCGCGCGCGCGCGCGCGTGTGTGTGTGTGTGTGTGTGTGTGTGGTGTGTGTGTGTGCGCGCGCGCGCGTGTGTGTGTGTGCGCGCGCGTGTGTGTGTGTGTCTGCGTGTGCAAAGCGCGCGGTCGTGAGTGAGAGCGGGCACGGGCGTGTGTGTGTGTGTGTGTGTGTGTGTGTGTTTTCCTGTAGTCGTTGTTTCTTATGAAGTTTAACGTATGTCGACATCAGTGATACAGAGGTGTGTGTGTGTGTGTGTGTGTGTGTGTGTTGTGTGTGTGTGTGTGTGTGTGTGTGTGTGTGTGTGTGTGTTAGCGCGCCAGCATGTTCGTGTGCGTGTGTTTGCTGTGTTGTACTACACTGTTTTGTGTCCCGTTGTGTTTGTTGTGTGTGTCGTGTATTAGCGTGCGTGCGCGCGCGCGCGCGCGCGCGCGTGTATGTGTGTGTGTGTGTGCGTGCGTGTGCGTATGTGGTATGCACGCACACGTGTGCTTGTGGATAGCGATTCCTCGGGACTTACATTGCCGATCTCAGTACAAGAGTAGTAATCGATTCTTTTCCCTTGGTTTCAGAAAAACTATTAATCCATTATAAAAAGAATAATGAAGATGTATACATAACAAATAGGTAAATACAAAAGTCAGTCGATCAGTCAGTTACTCGAGCAGTTTAATAGGCAGTCACTTGGATAATTGTTCTTTCACCCTTCAATGTGATATGAAATCTGTCCATATTTCCCCTTGCAGCGACTTCAAACAGTTCCTATTGCCCTTATCGGCGAGAGAGTAAAACCATGGCACTTCATTGATGAGCAGCCACTTGCATTGAACAAAGAAGGCTCGCTAATTGTAAGATCCCATTTGGCGAGATTTCAGCCCCTTCTCCCCTCTGACTTATTTTCTTCAAAAGTAGGAAACGAACTCTTTCCGTATTGATAATGTCCACACCCATGTTCCCTTTCTCAATGTTTCTTCGTCCATCTTTACAATTTTATAATGTCCTCACCCATCTTTTAATTTCTCAGGATGTCCACACTCATCTTTCCTTTCTCAGGATGTCAACACTCATCTTCCCTTTCTCATAATGCCCACAACCATCTAACCTTTCTCATCATGTCCACAACACCTCACCTTTCCCTTGATGTCTTTACCCCATCTTTTCTTTTCTCATGATGTCTACCTCCACCTGTCCTTTCTCACGATGTCCACATCCATCTTTGCCATAATGTCCACACCGATCCTCTGTATGTTACTTTCTCTATAAGCGGCACATTCGGGTGTATCTTTTTTTTCTTTCCTTTCTCATGATGTCATGATCTGTGTCTCCGACCTCTTGATAACCACACCCATCTTTTCTTTTGTCATGGTTTCATGACCCATTTTTCCTTGGTTTGGGTCTCCTGATCGATCTTTCTCGTTTCTCCCCATGGCCTCATCCATCTGTTCCTGTTCATGATGTCCTTATCCTCATCATGTAAAAATCTTAATGTTGCGGTGTGTTCTAGCCCTTGTCATGATGACGTTATTCACCTTCCTCGCAGTCGGCGATGTCAGGGCTGTCCCACTGTGTATACTAGTTTGGACAGTTGCACTGGCCAATTCAGGCACGTCTGCTTTTCATTTTTTAAATAGTCGTTGAAATAGATACACTGGCCATATTAGGGCTGTCTGCTTGTTATAGTTGTTTGGTGGATAGGTACATTCAGGTGTGATATTCACATGCACCCACCTACGTGAGAGAGAAGAATAACCATTTAAGTCTGCATGTGTGTGGGAGGGGAAGAAACAGCAGGAGAACAGCGCATTAAGATGAGCAGTGGAAATGACAATTTTTATGTCGGTCGGAACTTCAAACTGCGAACGCGATGCGTCACTCCTGGGTCAACCAGGCACCATGTTCTTTTCGGTGCAGGATATCCGTTCATATCTGGCACCACGTTATCTTCGTTGTAGGATATTCGTTCATATCTCATGCCATGTCATTTTCGGTGTCGAAATTCGTTCATAACTGGTATCTTGTTATTTGGGAGCATAAGCGCAGGCCAACAACCCCTCCGTCATAACAGTAATGACATGGCAAAGAGGGGTTGTTGGCCTGCGCTTGTTTTTTTTCCCCCACTATTAGATTGTTCGCCTTTGTATATATCTGACTTAATTCAAGTTTAAAAGGCTGTGCCAGTCTTGAATAAAACTTACTCTGTGTTTAGATTTTCTTATGGGAGCAAGAGTTACCCTACTTGTTTATTGTTTATTGTTTACTGTTCCCTGCCTCATTTTGTTTTCAACTTTATTTTAAACCGGTTGATGGAAGTAATTGAACAATTGCTCTTTGAGATCATCAGGATCATAAGTCGTGATAGTAACGGTACACGGAAATAAAGAAACATTTGTCAGTGATAACTCTTTCATGCGAGAATGGGCGGTGAACTGGAGGCAGTAGAGGAGGAAAGCAGGGCGGGTTCTCTGTTCCTCATTGCTGCCGATCTTTTGAGCATCTCC
>JADBJO010007377.1:12500-15000 GCA_016801955.1 Conus betulinus | reverse complement strand
GATAAAATCAATAATGATTATGATAATGAGGATAATAATGGCAATACTGGAGTAAATTTGTGTTGGTAGCGCCAGGAGCCGATGGGATTAAGAACTACGCAATTATCTGATAAGACGACATCAGAGGCATCTGTCAACACCTCTCCCACCTCTTACTGCTGCTTCCTAAACTTTCCACTCCACCCTCCTCCCCGTCCACCCCGCCTTGCCTTTTCGGAAATTGGAGATGTCAGGTGGCTTTCTTCCCCTTTCGTGCCCCCCCTCCCCCCCCCCCCCCCCCCCCCCCCCCCCCCCCCCCCCCCCCCCCCCCCCCCCACCCCCCCCCCCACATCATCCCCCCCCCCAGCTCCTCACTCACACGCATGCGGGCACACGCACGCACCCACGCACGCACACTCACACATACACAGACAGACACACAGACAGACAGACAGACACAGACACACAGACACACACACACACACACACACACACACACACACACACACACACACACACACACAAGAGCGCACGTGCAGCGACCACGCGGGCGCTCCTGTTATTTTGACAACCCACGCGGCAATGGCGGGTCAGTATCAAATCTGCAAGCAGCTGTGCTGTAAGCATGTAAATAGAATGTTCTCGATTTTGTTACTACGACCGAGGTTATTTTTCAAGTCTTAGACGTCGTGTATATTCTCAATCTACACGTTATAACATTTCTTCCTGAGCAATTGTTATGCCATGTCGAACATCTTTGGTCTTCGTCCTACCAGTTGTTTAACTGATGCGGCTGGCTCTGTCTCTCATTATCCAAGAGCCCACTTCATCCCTTCGAACGTCTCTCCACTTCCCCTCACTGACTTCATGACTCCTCATTCACTGATTATCAGTCACCAAAATCCCCCGAAGTCGGGGGTGTGGCTGCCCTTGTAGTGGGGGTAATAAAAAACAGTCATACACGTAATGTTCTCATCCTCAACTGATGCATTTGTACCATAGTGTTCAAGTACTTCGGCTGTTTAGATGATCCCTGGAGTCTTTTAGCCAGGGTACGACAACAACAACAGCTGATGCACGCGCGCTTTCTTTCTGTCTGTGAGTGAAACGGAAGTTCACAGCATCCTAGAAGAAAGGACCTCAGAGGTCCCACGACACTCGCTCCTGCAGTAGCCGACATTCTCCGAGTCTCCGGAAACGACTGTCCACTCTTGCCAACATGTGAACACAGTTCTTCTTTGAGGACTGTCTGTACGAAACTTTTGACACCTGCTTGACCGTTACTTTAATTGTGCTTTCTTTTCCCCCCGCCTCGTCATCTTGGTCATCCAATCTGCACCTTACCTCTCACATTTAACTCACTTTGTCCAAAACAAACCCCATGCCAAAAGAAGAGGTGGATGCGATGGGGTGGGGGGGGGGGGGGGGGGGGGGTGTAGGGCTGTTTTAGTATAAAGTGTGTTCCATTTCCTTTGCGATATTGTGCTCGTCATTTCCTTTGTTCTTTCGCTTTTTTTTAAAATTACAACAACAACATCAACAACCCCCCCCCCCCCCCCACTTTTTTGTCTCCGTTTTTTCACTCTTTATTTCTGCCTCTGTAGCCCGTTCTTTAATCTTTGTTTTGAGCACTCTGCAAACTGGTTTAACTCACCCCATAGGAATGCAGGGGAGACAAGGGTTGGTGGGTGAAACATCTTTCGTTGTAAATTGTGCCCCTGTCTTCTAGAAATCCGGTGCTCATAATTTCTTCTTTAATGTTACTCTCTTTGACTTGTCTCTCTTTTAAATGTTTTGGAAAAGTCTGTGCTGTTGTCAATCGCTTTTCTGTGTTTGTGACCTGCTCATCTTCTTGTGGTCTGGAAAGCATATTCAATTTTTTTTTTCCTTGATGAACTTTTTAAGATGCAAGTTCTTTCTTGTAATCTGGCTACTAGATAGTGAGAGCCTAACCACTGGAACAAGGCACCTACTGTCCACTCTGCGATGATGTTCACTAATTGGGCATTTTGATGTATCTTTGTTGTATTGGAATTATCTCAAAAGGATTTTTTGAATCGGTTTTTGAAGAATGTGAGCGAAATGATCAGAGTGGTCGGTGCATTCAACATGGCTTAGTTTTATTCGACTGAATCCGAGTTTTCCCTTGACAGGGTGTGACTTCTTACCTTTGTTGTTTCTTTCTTTCTGCGTACGCAGGCTGATACTCTATAGGTAGGCAGTGGAGTTTGAGTGTATGACCGTTCTTTTTATTCCGCCATTAAGGCAGCCATACTCCATCTTCGGGGAAGGTGCATGCTATGTGTAACGTGTCATCCATACCAATGGCCAAACTGGCCTTCTCTTCCGAAAGTTGGTGATGGGATTTTACGTGTGTGCAAGATGATATGCGTGCGTTCACACACGGAACCTCGGTTTATAGTCTCATTCGAAGGACTGTACGGGGAATGGAGTCAGAAACAATGTTAACTCCGAGGGGAAAATCCCCCCTGTACCGAAATTCGAGCCCGCAACCCCAGGA
>JADBJO010007377.1:0-10000 GCA_016801955.1 Conus betulinus | reverse complement strand
TTTATGTTTCTATATTCCCCATTCTGTTATGTCATATTTGGTCTTTTCCCATACACACATCCAACCTTTGAAGTCCTACAGTCTCCCTTCCTCCCTTTCATTCTTCAATGCTACAAACAGTTCTTTTATACACTTCTGGCCTATCGTTATTATTGCTACGACGACTTTTGATAGTCATTTTCATCACTACCCCTTTACTTCTCTTTCGGCGGTATTGAACAGTAAGATGGACAGACCATATTCAACTCCATCCGTTCTCCCCTTCCTATCCCGTACGTCATTTATCATTATGTTCATCCTCCCATCCGTCATTCATTCTCCAAAACACCTTTTCCCCCACCAGAGCATCATTCATTAATTTCACGTTGTGTTCTCCTCACATCCATTGATCTTCGTTCTCCTTTTCTTCACTCGTCATTCATCCATCCCTCTCACGCCCCCCCCCCCCTTCCCCCAGTCACCGTTCCGTCTCTGTTATCATCCTCATGTTCTCTTTTCTCCTCTCGTTCTTCATTTACCATTGTCATGCCCCGCCCCCGTCTCACATTCAGCACTTTTATGTTCTCTTCGTCTCATCGTATAAACCATTGATTATTAACGCGTTGCCGTCCTCTCATTCCGTCTCATTCTGTGCTGATAGTGCCCACTATTACCCTGTCGCTATCTTTGTTTTCATGACGGCCATCATTCTCACGCTCCTCTCTTTCCTTCGCTTTCCTCGTCCGTCCTTCGTTCATAAGTGTCGCGCCACCCTTCCTTCCGTTATTCATCTTTCCTGCGTTCTTCTCTTCCCCTCCACCCCAAAAGTCATCATTATCTCAGTTTCCTCCCCCGTCCAGCTTTCACGATTCTCGCGTTTCGCCTCCCCCCCCCCCTCCCGGAACCCCTCACCCCCTCCAGTCCAACATTCACTATTCTTGCCTTTTCCCCCCGGTCCAACATTCCTCATTTTCATGTTTCTCTCCTAGTTCAACATTTTTTTGATCTCACCTTTTCCCCTGGTCCGACATTGATCATTCTCCAGATAGTCAACATTTTCAGCCCCCTCCTTCCCCCTTCCTACACACACACACACGCGCACACACCTCCTGTCCAACATTCCCCCTTCCCATTCCCCCTCCTCACTTTCTCGTGCAGTCCAGTTTTCATCATTCCTGCGTTTTCCACTGCCAGCAGGATTCGTTGTTATGTCCCACCCTCCGCCCACCTGTTCAAACATTCCTGTTTTCCCCCTGTCCAAACATTCATCATTCTCACGTTTTCTCCTGTCCGGTATGAATCATTTTCAGGTCTTTTTCCTCTGTCCTACTTTCATTATTCTTACGTTTCCCCCACTCCGACATTCATCGCTCTCACATTTTACCCCCGGTCTAACATTCATCATTTTCACGTTTTCCTCTGTCCTACATTCATTATTCTCACGTTTATCTCTGTCCTACATTCATCATTCTCACGTTTTTTCTCTGTCCTACATTCATCATTCTCACGTTTTTTCTCTCTGTCCTACATTCATTATTCTCACGTTTTTTCTCTGTCCTACATTCATCATTCTCATGTTTTTCTCTGTCTTACATTCATTATTCTCACGTTTTTTTTCTCTGTCCTACATTCATTATTCTCACGTTTTTTTCCTCTGTCCTGTATTCATCATTCTCACGTTTTCCTCTGTCTTATATTCATTATTCTCACGTTTTTCTCTGTCCTGTATTCATCATTCTCACGTTTTCCTCTGTCCTACATTCATCATTGTCACGTTTTCCTCTGTCCTACATTCATCATTCTCACGTTTTCCTCTGTCCTACATTCATCATTCTCACGTTTTTCCTCTGTCCTACATTCATCATTCTCACGTTTACATCCTCTGTCCTACATTCATCATTTCTCACGTTTTCCTCTGTCCTGCATTCATCATTGTGCACGTTTTGTCACGTTTTTCCTGTGTCCTACATTCATCATTGTCACGTTTTTCCTCTGTCCAACATTCATCATTGTCACGTTTTCCTCTGGTCCTACATTCATCATTGTCACGTTTCCTGCCACTCCAAAGTGTTTCATTTCACGTTACCTCCATCCAGTATACATCAATGTCACGTTTTTACCTCCGTCCAACAATCGTTATTTTCACCCTTTCCCCCACCTGCCATTCATTATTTTCACCATTTCCCCAATCAAATATTCATTATTCCCACGTTTCCTCTCGTCCAGCATTCATTATTCTCACATTTCGCCCCCCACCCTCCAGCATGCTTTATTCTCACGTTTTTCCCTGTCCAGTATCCGTCATTTACAAACTTTCCCGCAGGTCCAACATTATCATGTTCACGTTTCACTTCGTCCAGCATTCATCATTTTTTGCGTCATCCTCTTCATCACGTTTGTCATCCACCATTCCCACTTTCTCTTCTCTAGTTTTTGTTTGTAATTCGTCATTCTCTCGTCGTTCTCTTCTTTTCTGATCGCGTCCAGCATTCGTTTTCCCCCTCGTTCCCATCTCGTTCTCTTCATCACTGGGTAACTCTGACGATGTCCGATGTTTATGTGCTCCATGATTCCCACGTTCTTCCCTCTTACCTCCCTTCTCTCGTCCAGTTTCCCGTTCACCATTCTCACCTTCCTCCTTTTATTTATCTGCAAACACCCATCATCTCCCTTGTTTTCTTTTGTTTAATTCTTCTGGCCGTCCTGCACCATTCCCACGCTATCCAGTGTTCATTTCGTCCATTGGTCTCCCACTCCTCTCTCTTTTTTCCTTCTTGTCCCGTTCTTCGTCGTTCTCACATTATATTCCCCAACCACAATTCTGTTCCGTCACCTTTCATACAATATTTACAGTTCTCACATTCTTCGTTTCACCTCTCGTTCATCGGTATATCGCCCCCGCCCCCACCCCTCATTCCTGATTCTGAGGCGTTAATCATCTTGATCATGATTCATCTCAATTGTTCTCCTTTCGTCCATTCTTTTTTATCATTCGCTTGTGCCTATTTTCTTCCAAACGGGGCCATATGCGTTATCCTCAGTTTCTTGCCTTCTCATCCGAACTGCCCTTCCATCACTCATACGTTAATCTCCCGTTACTTGTTCACCATTTTCACCTTCTTCGCCCATCTCTCTTTCATCATTTTCACGTTCTTTGCGTTCCCCCATCTCTCTTTCATCATGTTCACTTTCTTCACCCATCTCTCTTTCCTCATGTTCACGTTCTTCTCCCATCTCTCTTTCCTCATGTTCACGTTCTCTTCTCCCATCTCTCTTTCCTCATGTTCACGTTCTTCTCCCATCTCTCTTTCACCATTTTCACGTTCTTTCTCCCATCTCTCTATCATTTTCACGTTCTCCATTTCTCCCCCGTCTTTCATTTTCATTTTTTTTTCTTCCACCGTTATTCACCTCTTTTCCTTTTTCTGTTGTCGCTTTGTCACGCTCTTTTCTCAGCCCGTTTATATTGATCGTGTTCTGGTCCTCGCCGATCAGTCGCCAGACTCTCGTTCTTGTCGTTTGGTCATAACCTTCACGGTTTCTTATTTTCATGGTGTCTGTTATTCATGATTCCTTTCTTCCTTTCCTTCCCTCGTCCTGTTTACGTTCTCTCTGTTCTTGTCCTTCATAAATTATCCCTTCCCGTCTTCTCATTCTTCTAATGTCATCTGCCGTTCGCTGCTTAAAAGTCCTACCCACACTGAAATGTCTTACGTGCTTCGCCTGTCCATCATATATTATTTTCACGTTCTTCTCTATTCATCTCGTCCACTTCGCATTTTTTCCTCTCTTCACTGCTGGCCCATCTGTCATCATTGTCGTCATCACTGCATCCATTTCTTCCTTCGTTTAATCGTTCTGACAGTGTCTTAGGTTTATGCAGTCCATCGTCCTGACGCATGTTTCTCTCTCACCCTCTCTTCTTGTCCCGTCCCCTGTTAATTCTTTTCACCACGTGAAAAATGTGTCATTCTCTCGTTTCATCCCCCCCCCCCCCCCCCCCCCCCCCCCAGGTTTGAGCATCACTGGATCATCTCTCTCTTGCTGTTCTATTTTCATGTAGTCCCATCATTCTCATGCTTCTCTCGCCTTCCTCTCTCTCCTAAACCCCTCCCATGCTAAACTGTCCTGCCCCACCCTACATCATTTTCACATTCATTCATCTTCGCCTCTCCATGGGAAATGTCAATTCATCCCACCTAACTTTGACAATTGTCTTATCATTTATCATTCACTTTTGTGTCCTTTCATACTTCCTTCACTATTCTTACGTTTCCGTTTTTTTTTTTTGTATCCCGTCCTTTATACGGTTCTTCTTACATTCTTTATTATCTATCGTCGACCAATTGTTCACCTTCTCTCGTTTCACCCTTCTCACCCCCCCTTTCATCTTCCTCTGCACTCTCCCGTCAATTTAACATTTCCTTTTTTTTCTTTCATTCGGACATGGTCTTCACGTCCCCTTCTTTAACGTTTCCACGTCATTCTTTTTCTTTTTTTTATCTCGTCCCCAGTCATTCGGACATGGTCTTCAAATTCTCCCATCCCCCATTCATCATCCTCTGCTTTTCACATTCCGTTCCAGTCAGTCGTTTCCCCTTTTTTTCCCTTCTCATTCGGTCATTGTCTTCACGTCCCATCCACCATTCATCATTCCAATACGCTTTGGTTCCATCAGTCATTCATTGTGTTCACATTCTCCCCAGTCAGTCGGTCATTGTGTTCACATTCTCCCCCAGTCAGTCAATCATTGTGTTCACATTCTCCCCCAGTCAGTCATTCATTGTGTTTCACATTCTCCCCCAGTCAGTCGGTCATTGTGTTCACATTCTCCCCCAGTCAGTCGGTCATTGTGTTCACATTCTCCCCCAGTCCCCAGTCAGTCGGTCATTGTGTTCACATTCTCCCCCCAGTCAGTCAGTCATTGTGTTCACATTCTCCTCCAGTCAGTCAATCATTGTGTTCACATTCACATCCAGTCAGTCAGTCATTGTGTTCACTTTCTCCTCCAGTCAGTCAGTCAGTCATTGTGTTCACATTCTCCTCCAGTCAGTCAGTCAGTCATTGTGTTCACATTCTCCTCCAGTCAGTCAGTCATCAGTCAGTCAGCCCGTCAGTCAGCCCGTCAGTCAGTCAGTCAGTCAAGTTACAGGTCCCTCTGACGTTAGTCGTTCATCACTTCCACGTTGTTTTCCCAGTCAGTCTTTAAATACACAATTGTTTGGCGAATATTAAGCGCCATAAGCTACATTTCTGGGGCGGGGGGTGGGGGCTGTATATATGCTCATCTTCCCCTATTTTTTCAATCTTAAGGCATAAGAGGTCAAGCTTTGTTTATAATTCAATATTGTTGCACTCATTGCAACACCAAGCAAGAATATATATAAAAAGACACTGAGTTTTTTTTTGAAAACTAAGACCATGAGTGCGTTGCTTTTTGCACACTTTCTCATTTGATGCCATGCAGCTCGGGAACTAAGTTTGGAGGTCGGAGCAGCGCTGTGGAGCTTGATGATTATGCACACGTCTCATTTTGGGCCACGGGTGGGAGGGAACAGCTGGGTGGGGGGGCGGTCGGAGCAGCTGGGGAGGGGGGGATGATTAAGGATGACTCTTTGCAACAACCATGCAAGTAAAGGAAAAGAGGTTGGGGGGGGGGGGGGGGGGGGGGGGTGGTGGGGGCAGGAGGAGGGGGGGGGGGGGGGAGGGGGTGGGGAAGGTGGGGATGGATGAGGGTGTGCAAGGGGGGGGGGAGGGTGGGGGGGAAAGACAGGAAAGGGAAATAACTCCTGAGGGCATGGACAGGAAGCAAAGGCTGAGCTTGATCTGCCCGGCGTTTGTTGTGTTGACTTGATGGCATATCTGCATATACTTTGGAAGTCATTCCAAAAAGAATGCATAATTAACTTTTCACTGGCTGATTTTTCAGTGTGTCCAGCGCTTGGGTACATACGTGTGTGGTGTGTGTGTGTGTGTGTGTGTGTGTGTGTGTTCTTTCTTTCTTTCGTCAGTCATTTATGTTTTGGTCCGCCTGTGCATACATGTACTTGTCTCCCTTTGAAAGTAGACGGGCAGTGTCATTTATGTGCAGTCCACCTGTGCATACATGTACTTGCCTCCCTTTGAAAATATGCGGGCACATAGCGCGCGCCTGTGTATGTACGTACGTGTGTATAAAAGATGGCTTTCTCTGCAGCAGAGAGTGTTCCCCACACAGGCACGCACGCGCGCGCGCGCGCGCGCACACACACACACACACACACACACACACACCACGCACAGCACGCTCGCAGGCGCGCGCATGTGCGAGCGCGCAGAGAGAGAGAGAGCGAGCGAGAGAGGGGAGGAGGGAAGGGGGAGGGAGGGAGGAGGGAGAGAGAGAGAGAGAGAGAGGAGAAGAGAGAGACAGAGAGAGAGAGGAGAGAGAGATGAGAGAGAGAGATCCCAGCTCATCTCTCTCTCTCTCTCCTGTTTAGCACACAGGTATGCGTGCTCGCGCGCGCGCGCGCGCGCGCGCACACACACACCCACACACACACACACACACACACACACACACGCACACTCATTCTGCCTGTCACATGTATTCTCTGACTGTCAGTCCCTCTATCTCTCCCTCCCTCATACGCACACTCATACACACACACACACACAACACGCACACACGCACGCACGCACGCATGCACGCTCGGTCGCTCGCTCGCTCGCACGCACGCACGCACGCATGCATGCACGCACGCGCGAGAAAGAGAGAGAGAGAGAGAGAGAGAGAGGAGAGAGAGAGAGAGAGAGAGAGAGAGATCTACGCTGGAAATGTTTGTCTCTGAATCTGGTCTCTGTCTCTGTCTCTCTCTCTCTCTCTCTCTCTCTCTCTCTCTCTCTCTCTCTCTCTTATGGGTCCAGTGGCCGATGTGTACCAGAATAGCCGTTACTAATGGCTATAACGGCACAATACGGTTTTTCCTCTTTATGGAATATCTCACGCGTATTCAATATAAGCTGGGAGTACGTTTTATATGCTTTGTATTTTTTTAACCTGTCCAATGGGCCCCCTATGATGGCCCAGTACGTCCACCAGCATGCAAATTGTGGTCAGAATGTATTTCACAGACCTTTCATGTGTATGGAGTTACTTCATGTGGGTGATTCATCGGCTGTCGATGGGGCAGCTGCAACAACAATCTTGAAAGAATCTGGCCGCTATAAGCTGTATGAAAGTCGTTTCTTTTCTTCTTGCAATGGAAGTTGAAGTTCACACACACACACACACACAACACACACACACACACACACACACACACACAGAGAAAGAGAGAGAGAGAGTTCCTAACATCTAGTACTGTCACGTAGCCAGTCCCTTACAACAATCCAAGAAATGGACAAAGCCACCTGACTATGACTTGTGCTGTTTTGTCATGTGCATTTTCAATGTCTGTAGCGTCTGAAGAACATATCATGTTTGTGGAAAATTCACTGTTCTGTTTCTTATTGTGTACTAAAAAAAAAAATACCATTACTTTACGATCTTGTGTGTCCGTTTGTTTTTTGGTTTTGTTGTTAATGACGTTGCAGCCTGTGTCATCTTCTTCAGGGGGCGAAAATTTGGAATGGCTTCTGAGTCAAATACTGCGTTATGCCAGAAAACGCTACATTCTGTTACTGTTGTAACTTCCGTGGCTCAAATCACACCAATTTTATTTCGAGAATTCCTGTGTGAACGATGACTGCTGATATTTTTTTTAATCTGGTGACTTTGACTTAAACAAAATTTTGCTCTAATCAATTGTTCGTGATGCACCCCTCTCTCAAAGAGGACGATCATCAATTAAATTTAGAATTTGAATGAAATTAATGTTGTACTTTTTATTAAGACGTTGTCCACACACACACACACACACACACACACACATACACACACGCGCGCACAGGCACCACAGGCACACACACACACACACACACACACACACACACACACACACACACACACACACACACACACATATCAATTACATTTTGAATGAAATATGTTTGTACTTTTTTATGAAGACATTGTCCATACACACACACACACACACCACACACACACACACACGCGCACGCAGGCACACGCACACATGCATACACACACACACACACACACACATATATATATATATATATATATATATTAAGAGTGCAAACGATTCATGTCGAGTGAAAGTTCCGAGTCCTATCAGAAAAGCTGAATTCAAAGCCCCCTCCCCCCACCCCCCACACCCCAATCTAATCCCAGCCCGGGTTTGGGAAGACACCTTGCAACATTCTGCAGCAGGTCTAGGGAAAATCTTTAATTATTTTGAAGCAAACAATTCAGCGGAAACCACTCCTGCTACATGTCGTTTTGCGACGCATAGCGTTGTAACAAATAGGGGGAGGGGGGGGGGGGGGGGGGAGCGGCAGAAGTCTGCAAGCATGAGTTCACGGATGAATTGGGCGTAAAGCAGACAAACCAGACATAGCAAGTCGCCACAGAAAGTGCCAGACAAGACAAGCAGAGTGAATGAAATGAATGAATGAATGACATCGGCTGAACAGATGTGGACGCCTGTTTCCGTGCCTGGCTTACGATTTTACAGAGTTGTCGCCCTTCTATCGAGGATTGTGTTGTACCTATTGAATCGTTATTAAACGTAGGTGTGTGTTGTGTGTGTGTGTGTGTGTGTGTGTGTGTGTTTTTCACTCCTTTCCCCTATCCCCCCCCCCCGCCCCGTTTTCCTAGCCTTAAAGGGCTTTTAGAAAAGTGGCGAAGGCGTTTCTCTCTTAGGAGGATGCGCGGGGGCGTTGAATGAAGACTGAAGAGCAACAGCTTGATTCAGAAAGTGACTGGTCGGAACAGGCCGAAGGTCGGCGCGGTCTTCATTGCACGGTGTTGACGGACAGAGGATAATAGCACACACACAGGACTGCGTGATTTTTGATATCGATTGATTAACGGTTGCATTGATGTGTTCGTTTTTTTTTTTTCTCTTCTTTTTTCGTTTTTTTTTTTTTCCACTTTGCTGAACTTATTATCAGTGAGATGTTACGTTGCCCAACAGAATACGTATACAGATACCACAGAGGGAGAAGAAGCGTTGAGAGGCAAGAGAGAGGTTGGGGAAAGGGGAGGGGAGGGTGCGGGTTCCAGAGAGGAGCGAGAGAGAGAGAGAGAGAGAGACGGGGAGAGAGAGAGAGACAGACGGGGGTGGAGGAGGGCCAGAGAGACGACAGAGACCGAGAGCGAGGAGAGAGCAGAGAGATAGAGAGCCCCATAGAGAGAGAGAGGAGAGAGAGATGAGAGGTATTTTTTTTTTTGTTTGTTTGTAGCGTCACCGCAGAATGGTGGTGCAACCATCTCTGCGTTGTTTTGCCACACCTCACATGACATCGCTTTATATACCATGGTTGGAAAAAAGGGGTTTATTTTCAAATCGGATCCGATCACCCACCGAACACAACACACACAGTACACACACACACACACCCAGACCCGAGCACACCCTAGTTGGAAGAGATAAAGAGATATAGGTAAATGAGAGAGATGAGAGATAGAGAGCGAGAGAGAGAGAGGAGAGAGAAGAGATGAGAGAGAGAGAGACGTAACAGAGATATAAACAGAGTGGAGAAAATGGAAGAGATAATAGAGGAGAGGCGAAGAGAGAGGAGAGAGAGGAGAAGAGAGTGGCGAGGAGAGGAGGGAGGGGGGAGGGGGGGGGGGGGGGAGGAGTTACAAATGCTTAAGAAAGATTTATGGATAGACGAGAAGATTCACCATTTGATGACTGAAACGCGGTAGACGTGTTTTTGTTTGTTAACTGACAGAGTGGGGGACCAACGAGATAAAGAATAAAATACGGACGAGACGACGACGACGACGGACTGCGCCGAAGACGCGAAGAAAAAGAGGAAATGGAGGACATACACATACATGTCAGAAAAGAAAAGCCCATCATACACGACCAAACACACACACACACAACACACACACCACACACACCCACCG
>JADBJO010007376.1:95000-105000 GCA_016801955.1 Conus betulinus | reverse complement strand
TCTCTCTCTCTCTCTCTCTCTATCTATATATATATATATATCTGTGTGTGTGTGTGTGTGTGTGTGTGTGTGTGTGTGTGTGTGTGTGTCCCACTTAGAACCTGGGTTTCAGAAGCTCACGACAGTGTCTGCAATACTATCTGGGTGATCTCAGAACGCAGCCAGGGGCAGAGATTCAAATGCAAATGACGTCAGAATTTCATTTTTAAAATGAGGTGCGTGCCACATTAACTACGTCATCTTGTGCACACGCATAACATTCACCACCATTACCACCCCTCTTCCTCCTCCTCCCACTTCCTTTTCCCCTCACTCTCCACCTCCACCCTCCTCCCCTCTCACAAGAAAATTTAAAAAAAAAAAAAAAGAAAAAAAAGAAAGAAAAGAAAAAGTTGCTGGGAAAGTGAAGTAAAAGCTGCTACTTGGTTTAGTGAATTCTCTGTGGTGAGTGGCAACCACAGAGAGGCATTGTGTTACATTTTGTCGGTTGACGTTCGTGTGTGAGACAGCGAGCGTAAACGTGGTCGTGTGCGTGCGTGCGTGTGTGCGTGTGTGTGTGAGAGAGAGAGAGAGAGAGAGAGAGAGAGAGAGAGAGAGAGAGAGTCCAACTCCCCCCTCCCCCTCCTCCCGTCCACCACCCCCCCCCCCCCCCCCCCCTCCTCCCCCCTCTATCTCCCATCGCTCCATCTCTTATTATTAGTCAGACCAGAAATAGCGGGTGTGACATCATTGTCAAAAGCGTTTGATGTCTGTCGTGGATAAAGCAACGCCACTGGCGCCGCCTGTATCCTTCTTGGTCACCGTCGTCTTCATCACTCTTTCCCTGGCTTTGTTTCTTTTCTTGTTGGCTTTCCTTTTCGTTTTGCCTTTGTTTTCTTTCGTTTCAGTTTTTTGATTGTTCATTTCTTTCCTCCTTCTTCTTCTTTTTTTTTTTTTTTTTTTTTTTTTTTTTTTTTTTTTTTTTAAACTGGCGTTTACCTTTCTCTCATGATTCTTTCTTTTTCCTTTTCTATCTATCTGTCTGTCTATCGTTTGCTATCTGTCTGTCTGTCTGTGTGTCTCTCTGTGTGCCTATCTGTCTGTCTGTCTGCCACCTACCCTATCCATTTATCTACCGATCTGTCTATCTATCTATCTATCTATTTATCTATCTATCATCTACCTAGCTATCTATCTATCTCTCTCTATCTATCTATCTATCTATCTATCTATCTATCTATCTGTCTGTTTTCTGTCTGTCTGTCTGTTTGCCTCTATTCATTCATTTCATTTATTTATTTATTCAATATCTATGTTTCATCTCTCTACCACCCTGACTAAGTGTAGGTTATTCTTTCCTCTGTCTCTGTTGTATTTCTTACTACTGGTCTTTCTGTTTTCTTTCGTCTTTCCTCCCATTTCACCATGGGTTGTCTTTCTTCTTTTCTCCCCCCGACCCCCCCCCCCCCCTCTCTCCTCTCTCTCTCTCTCGATCTCCCCCTCACTCTCTCTCTATCTTTCTCTCTCTGTGGTGCTCTTGTTTCCTTTTTTCATCTCCTTTCTCCTTCTCATTACTTTCTTCTTACACGACTTTTTCCCCCTTCCTGCCTCCGTTACCCCCTCCCCCCCCCCCCCCCCCCCCCCCTCTTCTTTTCTTTTTTTTTCCCCTTCTTTCCATCAACTCCCTGAGGCTTGCTCCTTACCTGTCGCTGATTTTGTCTCCCCTTCTTCCCTCCCCCCTCCCCCCGCCCAACCACATCCACCCCTGCAGCATAACTACTAAGGTATCTGCAGGTAGAGTTTAACATATCATTTTAGTTTTGCACCCCTCCTATTTTAGCATGATTTTTTTTTTTTGCTTTCTTTTCTTTCCTTTCTTCTTCTTTTGTTTCCTTTTTCCCTCTTATTCGTTGACTTTTTTTTAAGCAATCGTATACCTCCTGTATCTTTCACTATCTCTATCCTATGACTGTCGCTTTCTTATCTTTTTTTTTCTTCTCTATTGGCCAGGGTCTGTGTCTCCTTGATGTTGTCCATCTTCTGTCTGATTCTGCTGTCGGTATGTTCTGTCATGTGCTCTCCCTCGTCACTCTCTTCTCCATTTCCATTCTCATCTCTCATGCCTTCTCATTCCTACCTACGCCTCTCTGCCCCTCCTCCTCCTCCTCTCCCATCTCTCATCCCTCCGCTCCTCGGGGCGGGGGGCGGCGGGCTCTGGGAGGGCGATAAGAGAGCCGGAGGGAAACAAGCCCCCCCTCCTTCTTCTCCCCTCCGGGGGGCTCCCAGCGCACATTGCCTGAGCGTGGGGGGGGCGGGGGGGCCCGCCCCCCCTCCCCCCCCGTCCTCTCTCCACCCGTTTCCCCGCCTCCTCCCCCCCGGGGGGTTCTCTCAAAATGTTTTGAATAAGAGAGAGGGACACAAGCTTAACGTCCAGACACAATCAGTGGCACCGTCCTAGTAGCTTTGTGTATTGACATCAGACAGAGTCTGCTGAATCTGGTAACAGCTTCATGGAAATGCTCGTTTGTTCGGAGCCAGCACAACAAACACACGCCTGCCAATTCTTCAGCATCTGTTTTTCTGGAATCTACCTGATACGCCTGAAGAACAATGGCGGTCGTTGTTAGCAGTTATATGGCGTTTTCGGGTGAAAACCGGTCATTCATTTCAGCAGGATAGGTTACAACAAAAGATAAATGGAAAACAAACAACTAAAATAAAGAGACAGCACTGTCAATCTGAGGATGACAACCACACACACACCCACACACACACACACACACACACACACACCACACACACACACACACACACACACACACACACCACGCACACGCACGCACGCACGCACGCACGCACGCACACACACATAACATACAAAGAGATATGTCATGAGAAGAATGTAGATCATCAATCAGCCAAAATGGCATGATGTTAAGATGATTGTGTGCTCTGCAGTTCTTCTATGGACAATCTGTCTAAGATGTGTCTGATTTCCTCACCCTCGGCGCTCTACTCCTCTAGGTCTCTCTCCTCGTAACTTCTCTCTTCTATCTCTCTCTCTCTGTCCTGTCTGTCTGTCTGTCCTCTCCTGTGTCTCTCGTCGCTCTCCCCCTCCATGTCCCCTCCCTCCCTCTCGCTATCTCCTATCTCTCTCGCTCTCTTCCTCAGGTCCCCTGTCTCCTCATCCTCGTCTCTATCTCTCCTCCTCCCTCTACTCCTTCCTCTCCGGGGTGGCGTCTCCTCTCTCGCCTCCCGTCTCCTCCCTCCTCTCCTCTCCTCTCCTCCTCCTATCGTGTCCGCCTCCCCACCCTCTCCCTCCCACCCTCTCCTAAGCTACGTCCTCCTATATATGCTTCTCAAGTATCCTCCTGCTCGGTATCCTCGGGTGCGGGGGGGGCGCTCTCCCTCCATCACTATCTCTCTATCTCTCTCCTACGTATATATCTCTATGTATCTTTGATGTAGGTTTGATGTAATGTAATAGTAAAAATTCCAGTATGTATGCAATATATGCCTATAATTAATTACATACGTACTATATATATGTATCTATGTACTGCTATATACATATAGATATTATATATATATATATTTATATATATTTTTTTTTTTTTTTTATAATATTATATATCATATAATAAATATATATATATATATATATAGTTATATATATGTTGTGTTGTGTGTGTGTGTGTGGGCGTGTGTGTGTGTGAGTGGTGTGTGTGTGTGTTGTGTGTGTGTGTGTGAGAGCGTGTGTGTGTGCGTGGGTGTGTGGGGTGTGTGTTGGTGTGTGGGTGTATGCTTACGTTAGTCAGTATCCATGTATGCATGAAAGAATATGATCACCCTAGAGTGCGTTCGTTGACCCAGAGGGAAGCATTTGCTCCCACGCTGCGGCCCCCAAGTGCTAACCAGCAGCGGGAGGCGACCCTGCACCACCCCCACTCGGAGGTATGGAACTGTGTTGACATAGGGTGCAGGCACGCAACAAGGACATTCCATTAAGACGTCAGAGACATAATGTGTGTGTGTGGTTGGTGTGTGTGTGTGTGTGGTGTGTGGGAATGTGTGTGGTGTGTGTTGTGGGTGGTGGTTTGTGTGAGTGTGTGTTGTGGCGTGTGTGTGTGTGTGTGCTGTGTGTGTGTGTGGTTGTGGTGTGTGGTGTTGCGTGTGTGTGTGTGTGTGTGTGTTGTTGCTTGTGTGTGGTGTGTGTGTGCGTGTGGTGGTGTATGTGTGTGTGTGTGTGGTGTGTTGGTGCATGGGTGCGTTGGGTGCGTGCAGTGCTGTGCCTGGTGTGTGTGGTGTGTGTGGTGTGTGTGTGTGTGTGTGTGTGGTGTGTGTGTGTGTGTAGTTGTGCGTGGTGTGGCGTGTGTGGGTGTGTGTGGTGTGTTGTGTGTGTGTGGTGTGCGTGTGCCGTGGGTGTGTGTGTGTGTGTGTGTGTGTGTGTGTGGGGTGTGTGTTTGTGCGGTGTGTGTGTGCGTGTGTGGTGGTGTGTGGGTTTGCGGGTGTGTGTGTGTGTGAGTGTGTGTGTTGTGTGTGGTGTGTGTGCGTGTGTGTGTGTGTGTGTGTTGTGCGTGTGTGTTGTGTGCTGGGGCGTGGGGTGCGTGGTGGTGTGTGTGTGTGTGTGGGTGTGAGTGTGTGTGCTTGTGTGTGTGTTTGTGTGTGTGTGTGTGTGCTGTGGTGGTGGGTGTGTGGGTGCGTGGGTGAGTGTGTGTGTTCGGTGTTGTGTGTGGGTGATGTGTGTGGTGCGTGCGTGGTGCTGCGTGCGTGCGTGCGTGTGTGCGTTGCGTGCGTGTGTATGTGTGTGTGTGCGTGCGTGCGTGCGTGCGTGACGCTGTGTTGGTGGTGATGTGTGTGTGTGTGTGTGTGTGTGTGTGTGTAGCGGGTGGGTGGTGTGTGTGTGTGTGTGAGAGAGAGGAGGAGAGATGCAGGAGGGAGTCGGAGAGGAGATGAGATAGGAGGGCGGGTGTGTGTTAGGTCTTATGAGCATTGTAATATATCGCGCGTTATCGTTGTTGCATGGTTTGAGCGAGAGAGGAGGAGGGAGAACGAGAGGAGGGAGGGACACCCCCGCCACACGAAGGGGAGTGACGAGAGAGGAGCGGAGAGATTGCTGGAGGACGGGGGAAGAGGAAGAATGAGGGGGGGAGTGAGGGGAGGGAGATGCGAGGAGGGATGGATGCGAGAGAGGAAGGAGAGAGAAGAGGAGGAGGAGAGAGAGAGAGAGATGAGATTGGCCGACGCGAGAGAGGGGACCCAGGAGAGAGGAGAGAGGTTCAATCAGCATCTAAGGTCGGTGCAGTTTAACTGAAAAAGCTTTTAAAAACCCATTGCACTAATCTCAAACTTTTCTGCGCTGGCGAGGAGACGTGGGGAGAGGTGGATGAGGGGGGGGGGGGGTGGGGGGGGGTGGGGTGGGAGAAGCTGCTGAGGACTGTGGAAAGGGGGGTGGGGGGTGGGGGGGGGGGAGGAGCAGACTCGTGGAAAGTTCAGAGTGCTGCTGACACTAAGTTCTTGTTTTGTACGAGTCGACTTGTGTAAGGTTCTTCCTGTATAACTGTAGTCTCCTCGTCCTCCCTCCTCACTCCTCTCTTCCCGTCCCTCCTTCCCCTCTTCCTCTTCTCTTCCTCCTCTATCTATTCCTTCTCCTCTTCCTCCTCCTCTCCTCCTCCTCCTCATCCTCATCATTATCCTCCTCCTCTTTCTCTTCCTCCTCCGCCTGCTCCTCTTTCTCTCTTTTCTTTCTCCTCCACTCCTCTTCCTTCCTCCCTCCTCCACCTCCTCCTCCTCCTCCTCCTACTATTCCTCCTCCTCCTCCTCCTTCTCTTCCCCCTCCTTCTCCTCCTCCTGTTCCCCCTTCTTCTGCTCCTCCTGTCCCAGCTTTTTCCTTGACATTTCGCCCGTCGTTCCACTTCCAAAGCTCTGCAAAGTGAATTCTCCGTTCAGGGCAAGCCGTTTTATCTTCCTTGATTCCATCTCCACCTTCCTCCCCCTTCTCTTCCTTCCCTCCATTTCTCCTATACCCTTGTTTTCCGTACCCCCTTCCCTCCACCACCCCACCACCACCCACACCCCCCTTCTTCAGTATACCACCATGAAAAGAAACTGGCAAATGCAGACACATAGCGAGAGACAGAGAAGAAGAAGAAGAAGAAGAAGAAGAAAGAGAAGAAAGAAAGAAGAAGAGAAGGAAGAAGGAAGAGGGAAGAGAAAGAGTATTCTACATCGATGTAGTTAAACTTTAATCATGATTAGACCATTGCCCCTCATGAAGAGGTGCATATATACATTTATCCAGTACGGCTTTTTATACACAATGACATCGTTCATAACACACTCAGCAGTGATTTCAAGAAATGAGTGAAGAACGTGGCTTAAAAGCCTTAAGAAAATACAATGACACATTTCTGACTGTTTTCTCATGTGCGCAACGTCATAAGCAACACTGATTTAAACTGACATGGAACCTTAATATTTCGACAGTATGTATTGTGCACTTACGTTATGTAGAATCGGACAGCATAAAACAAAAACGCACCTCATTTACTTTCTCTTTTTTTTTTTTTTTTGACAAAGTTGGTATATTAAGTCGTTTTCGCTGTGTTTTCTATCGCGATTACGATGTTCTGCAATTTCGGAAATGCCAAACCAAACTCGTATCAAATTAAGCGTTAAATGTTTGTCTAAATTGACTAACAAATATGTTTAAACATCAGGGACAGTGCAGAAAGCTCTCTACACGCTAAACCTGTCACAGTTATTGATATGATAATTCCAGTTTTTTGCCATCTGCACCAAATTAACCTTTCCTGAAAGTTTGCAGAAACTCGCTTCCAGAGAGAGAGAGAGAGAGAGAGAGAGAGACAGACAGACAGACAGACAGACAGACAGACAGACAGACGACAGAGACAGAGGCAGACAGACAGATAAAGACAACAGGCAGACAGACAGACAGACAGACAGACGGACAGACAGACAAAAGTCAGAGTCAGAGACAGAGAGAATGACAATGCATGATGAGCCAGGCCTTTTGCCCATGTCAAAGGGAGAGAGGCACAAAGGGCAATCATGTCAGGATGCTACACTGAACACGAACATGATTAACACCCATATTAAGAGAGACAATGACAAAATGACAATATATATATATATATATATATATATATATATATATATATATATAGAGAGAGAGAGAGAGAGGAGAGGAGAGAGAGGAGGAGAGAGAGAGAGAGAGAGAGGAGAGAGAGAGAGAGAGGCGGTTACACTGACACCGTGAGTTCCTGTCGTATAACATGGTTTGATTAAAGAAAATAAAAAAAAAAAAAGGGGAAAAAGAAAAACATGTTCGTGATGTTTAAATAATTCACACACCAATGGGAGAAACATGTTACTCGTGCTTTTTTTTTCTTTTCTTTTCTTTTCCCTTTTTTTTTTTTTTTTGTTTTTAGCGAATCTGATTTCTTAATTTGAACGCCTTTGCAATAAATTTGGCCAGATCCAAGAATGTTTCTTCATTTTGTGATCTAAACATACTGATCATCATGTACTCCTCTGGTAGATTGGACAGCCATAAAAGATGACGCTATTTTTACATAAATGTGAGAAGAGAGAGAGAGAGAGAGAGAGAGAGAGAGAGAGAGAGAGAGAGAGAGAGAGGGAGAGAGAGAGAGAGAGAGAGAGAGAGACAGACAGACAGACAGACAGACACACAGACACAAGACAGATGAGAGAGAGAACAGAGACAGAGACAGACAGATTCTACAGCAGAAATCAACAGTCAGCGCAATTTCACTGAAGCACTTCTAATTCTCTAACCCCCCCCCCTCCCCCCCCACGCCCCACTCCCCTCCCCATTCCCAGCATTTTAGAAGGTGCGTGTGTGCAGAGGATGGGGCAATAGAGTGTGGAGGGGTGGGAGGGGATAGGGGTGGGGGCAACTTAATGGGGGAGCGAAAACTTTATCTCTGGAAGAGTTCAGAATGCTGCCAACTGAACTGCTTCACTCTCTCCTAAGTCTGCAAGTCTGAAGTCTGTTTTCGTTATATACTCCTTCTATCCGCATGAATCCTCCTCCTCCTCCTCCCTCCTCCTCCTCAGATTCCCGCCCTTTGTTGACATCACACCTATCTTCCACCCTCGAAAGCTTTGCAAACAATTCCTCCTTTCAGGGTAAAACTGTTCTATCCGTCTCGGCTCTCTTTCCCACCCACCCCCTCCTCCCCCCTCCTTCCGTCTAATCCTACCCCCCCCCCCCCCCTTTTAGCTCATCGGCAGCGTGCATTCTGCTTTCCTGGAGAGAGAGAGAGAGAGAGAGAGAGAGAGAGAAGTGACTTTCAATTTTCTGGCTGTTTGGTTGGCAAGTTTCGCTCATGCACCCGCTTCCTTTGAAAAAACAGAGATGTTTTAAATCACTCCTTTCCCAGCTTCGCTGCACGGCTTCTTTTCAATATTAGGGGAAGGGTGAGTAGGAAGGCTGTCTGCCTGCCTGCCCGTCTGTCTGTCTGTCTGTCGGTCGGTCGGTCGGTCGGTCACTGTGTCTGTCATCAAGATCTCTCATCACCGAGATTGTCATCTAAACGCATCTTTTCAATTTTGATTTCCGCCAAGGAGAAAAACATTGTTTCACCTGCTTCGTTTTTGCTTGCTTGTGTGTTTGTCTGTTTGCTTGTTTGTTTGTGTGTATATTTGTCAGCAAGGTACGGGAAAAAAAAAAAACCAAACTGTTTGGCTGATTTCAACTGAACTAAACTAGAGGGAAAGCTGAAGTACGGCCCAAGATTGTTTGTCTGTTTGCTTCTTTGTTTGAGTGTATATTTGTCAGCAAGGTTACGGGGGAAAAGAAAGAAAGAAACAAACAAAAAACCTTGTTTTGGTCGATTTCAACTAAACTAAACTAGAGGGAAAGCTGAAGTATGGCCAAAGAGGAAAAGCAACAATTTTTTTTTTTTTTTGGATCCGTGTGTGTGTGTGGAGTGCGTGGGGGTGGGGGTGGAATCTGTGGGGATCTATATGATAAGATGGAAGTGCGATCAATTCTGCAATATTATGATACATTTCCCTTGACCATGGCCTTTGGAAACATTCTGCAAAGCGACGCATTTCATGAATAGTTAAACTTTCTATTGATATAATAGTCACGTGGTTTTTTTGTTTGTTTGTTTTTTTTTGTTTTTTTGTTCGTTTTTTTTTTTGTTGTTTTTTTTTACTCCCAGTTCTATAGAACTGGGAGTACTTTACAATGAAAACGTAGAAATGCTATCTGTCTGTCTGTCCATGGTGAAAACGTGTTCCACTCGCTCCAGACAAAACTCCTAGCGATCTTTCTGAAAATGTGTAGGTACCTTCATTATGCGTCACGGATGATGCCCGATGTTTTATTTTACCAGAACAGCTGTTACTACTATGGCTATAAACGGCCTAAAACGGCTTTTCTTCTTTATGGAATATCTAGAAAACGACAGCGCAAACAAAATTGACGTTAAAAAACGTCTTTGTGTCATAAGCCGAAGTGACGAAATACATTATGACTCATGTTTGATTGTGACGTCGTATTCAAGATAAACTGGAATACGTTTAGGCCTATATGCGTTACATCTTGTTTTTAAATGCCCTGTTGCACATTTTAACATGTGTAGTAGCGTTTTTAGCCTAGGCTGACAACCGCTGGCGGAGGATGGGGATGAGTGGGGATGTTTTTATTCATGTTCCTTTTGCTGAACAACTGTTAGGAAAGGGAATGAAAAAAAAAATCCTTTTGAGCGATCCTTTTCTACCATGTTACGGTAAAAACACATCCTTTTGCGTCTTACATTTTAGCTCTGAGGCGCAACCAAAGAGTGGATCGGTCGTGCCAATTTCGATTTTGTATCAGATCCAAGGGATTGTAATTTCACGCCCCCATCAAAAACAGACATGCACAGTGATTTTAGGCCAGAGCAAGAAAAATGTATATTGACACACACACACACACACAAAAAGCAACGAAACAAAATAAAAAAGGAAACAAAATAAAAGGAGA
>JADBJO010007376.1:85000-87500 GCA_016801955.1 Conus betulinus | reverse complement strand
ATAACACAATGACGATAGCGAAGCCGCACACCAGCACGTGTTTGTAAATCAAACTGAAACTAACAGATGAGCGATCTACGAAAGAAACATACACAGACGCACGCTCTCACGCGGACGCACGCACGCAGGCACGCAGACACACACACACAGGCACTCACGCACACACACACACACACACACACACACACACACACACACACACACACACACACACACACACACACACACACACACACACTAGCGCGCGCGCACACATATAAAATGGGCTGATTCAGCATTTAGGAAGAACAAGAATCTCTTTGCCAGACACTGTTCGCTGTGACTGTAATGAGAATATACATGACGGTCTAGGCACGGCAGATAATACAACTGAGCAATGAATTCCAGACCAATGGCATCAGGGGCTGCCTTTGTTAGCTTTCATGTAACAGTGCGTCACACGTCTGCTGTGCTGTCAGCTATCATTAGTGGGTGTTTTTTTTTTTTTTTTTTTTTTTTTTTTCTGTGTGGTATCTGCTAGTTTGGACTGTGACGTCATGGATCATGTCCATGAAAGTTCATACTGCATACCTGGGAATGTTGTGTGGCATGTGATGATCAGTTGTGCTGTACTGTGATATATTACATAGTACATTGTTGTATAATGTTGCGATTTTATTGTTGCTGTAATTTGTTTTGTACTCTAATGTCTAGCGTTGTACTTTTTGCAATGTGTTCTAATCTATTGTTGTTTTCAAACACTATATTTCCTTCTTAAGCATAAGCATTTGTTATATCACAATATCAGTCATGATCCATTCACAATGGTTTTAAAATAAAAAATGTCGTTGTACATGTATTAGTAAGTGAATAGGATTCAGTGAAGAGTTTTTTTTTTTTGTTTTGTACATCAGAGGAAGACAAATCAAGGCAAAAGGGGACAAGGATAAAATAATAACAACATAGTATAGCCATAACTTTACAAACCTAAACTTGAAAAAAAAAAAAAAAAAAAAAAGACAAGCCCAGGCATCCACACACACACACACACACACACACACACACACACACACACACACACACACACACACACACACACACACAGGACAGAGAGAGAGAGAGAGAGAGAGAGAGAGAGAGAGAGAGAGAGAGAGAGAGAGAGAGAGAGAGAGAGAGAGAGAGAGAATTCTCTATGCCACAGATATTTACAAGTATAGGGGCAGAATGGGCAGCTAGAGAAAAGGATTGCAACAATCTTTATACACTGAAATAGGCGGCAGAGACAGGGTGGTAGTCTCCTGATGGTAGTCACCCACTCCACTGACCTTGGGCCGAAAATGTTAATCGAAAGTTTTGTTGTAATCTACTGTTATAGTATTTTTTGTTTAGTACATTGCATTGTACTTGTTTGTGTTGTGTTGTAATTCATTGTTCTAGTCTTTTGATTTGAATAACTCCAAATCTTTTGTTCGTGTTCTCTTCATTGACTTCTCCTCCGCTTTTAACACAATACAACCTCATCTCTTGGCCTTGAAACTGTTAACTTTACAGGTAGATCCGAAACTCATTCTCTGGATCATGAGCTTCTTACTTAATAGAACACAGTCAGTTCGTTTCCAATCTGCAATCTCATCTGAACAATCTACTTGTACTGGTGCTCCTCAGGGTACAGTGCTGTCCCCTGTACTTTTTACTTTATACACACCAACGATTGCAGAGGTACAGAGAAAACTCCGGTCATCAAGTACTCTGACGATTCTGCTCTTGAAGATTTTGTCAAACTGTGATACGGATTATTTTAAAGAGGTAGAAAAAGTTCTGTTCTTGGTGCAAGGATAATTATCTGGACCTCAATGTTTTCAAAAACAAAAGAACTGCTTATTGATTTCCGTAAAGATCCACCACCAGTTCCAAAACTTACTATAGATGGAAAAAACTGTTGAAAGAGTTGATGAATACCGATATTTAGGTACAGTTATAGATAAAAGCTTACTTTTTGACAAAAATGTTGAATCTGTACACACAAGAAATGTCAATCTAGAATATTCTGCTTGCAAAAACTGAGAAATATTGGTGTTGCTCCTGAGATTCTACAAACCTATATCGATCCTGTGTTGAATCTGTTCTTACCATTTCTTTTATGTGCTGGTATGGGGGTTTGAGTTTGCGATGTAAAAATGTGCTGAATGATGTTGTGAGTGTGTGTAGTAAAGTTGTGGGTGCAAGACAAACCAGTTTGAAAGCGTTGTACGACAGAAGAGTGCTGAACAAAGCCAGACAGATAGCCAGTGATGATAGCCATGTCCTGGCTAAGCATTATGAACTGTTACCATCAGGACGCCGGTACAGAACATTGAGAGTGAAAACAAGAGCTCAAAAAACTTTATTCCCCAGTCAATCCATCTTTTAAATCAGTAACCTTTATCAATCAAAACTTGTTTTTTACCTATGAATTCTGAATTTGTATTAGGTGAGAGTGCGCATGGCTGCGTGTGCGCGCGAGGGCATGCACGTGTGTGTG
>JADBJO010007376.1:70000-72500 GCA_016801955.1 Conus betulinus | reverse complement strand
AAGCAGAGAGACGTCTCTTTGCTTCTTGTTTGCGTGCTGATGTGAGTTTTGGCGTGTTCCCAGGTTATATATATATATATATATATATATATATATATATATATATATATATATATATATATATATATATAGTTTTCAGTCCAAATAAATTGCTGGACACCACTCCTCCCAAATAAACTTCTGGGGTAAAAACTTGGAGTAAAATAAAAAACACAGAGGTAACCAGTTTCATTTTAAATTGTATATTCTCCAATAAAATTTTCGCTTAAAAAGCTTCTTCAGCACTAGCTAACTAGGTTACTTCTATGGTTTTCATGGAAATCCGAAAATACCCGAATACGAAGTCGGATAGCAGCCCGTTGGAGCGGTGACACAACGACAACAGCAGCAATACCTGCGGCAACAACAACAACAACAGCATCAACAACAGTAACAGCAAGAATGCCGTTATTTCTCCCTCACCTGGCCTTTATGACCGACCTGATAGTGTTGAAGGGTTTGAGATATGATAGCATGGAATGACGTGATAGTGAAAGCTGTTTCTCTGTCTCTCGATCTGTCTGTCTGTCTGTCTGTCTGTCTGTCTGTCTCTCTCTCTCTCTCTCTCTCTCTCCACTCTCTCTCTCTCTCTCTCTCGTGTTACGTTTTGAAATATGTCAAGTCCATGACAGAAACCTTGCACAAAATGCCTGTATTCGTGAATCCGTTATTGGATTAATTTGCTTCAAATGGATGAGTGTCGCTTGTCTCGTAAAGCATATAATATGCTGCTTGAATTAGATAAGAAAAAAGCAACATTGGGTCTCGGTGGTACGCACATGTTTATACGAATATGGTTTCGGAGAAGTGTGGATGAATCAGGGCGTTGGCAATGTTAAGGGAATTATATGTGTGTTTTTTCGTTGACGTCTAATTGATTGCATATGACAAAAATGGCATGATCATGTTCAAAACAGTGACAGATTTAATATGTTTAGGATGTTTTGTAATACACATGGAATAAAAAAACACACACTTTTGTTAAATATGGATAGTCATTTGAAATATATAACAACAAGATTTAGGCTAGGGATTTCTGAGATAGTGGTGCATCATTATAGATACAAAGAACACGATGAAGCAAATCTGATATGGTGTTTGCGCAAAAAATTATAAGGAAGATGAGAGGTACATTTTGTTTTCATGCTGCCCAGCTCTTAGTAAAATTAGAGAAACGTTTATTTCCAGCGAATATTATCAATGCCCCTGTGTCTCTAAACTCTGTTGATGGCATCCCCTAAACACAGTGATGTTAGGAATTCATCGCTTTTCTTGTATAGTTCCTCTTTTTCGAGTGAGTCGCGGTTTAGGTTCTTGAACACAATACGGGCCGAACTAGAGTTTGGAGCTTTTAAGTTCAGAGAAATTATGACCTCGGAATCGTGTATTTTCAATTGTCCCTATTTCATGAACAAGTTCACTGTTGATGTTTTATGATTTATTCACCCCCCCTTCGTAAGAGGCCATGCTTGTTGAATAAAACCATTTTCTCTCTCTGCATACACACACATATATATATATATAAATAATAAACTGATAAATTCCAAGGTTAAGTACCGAGGACCACTCCTGCAACTTACAAGAGAGCAGCTTGGTAATGCAATGATTGCAAGAAATACTGAATTATAAACAAAGCTTGTTCTTAGGTCGTAGATTACAGAAATTTGGTGGTGTGGGGGGGGGGGGGGGGGGGGGGGGGGGGGGGAAGATGGGGGGGGGGGGGGGGGCCCCTGGGGGGGAAACACGGGAATGATGATTCATATTTCTAGTGATATATATAAGTATACAAGTAGGGGGAAAACAAGTGCATACCAACAGTTCTTCAGTCGTATATAGTATTGTCTTCGTCAAAGATTTAAACTTTCAGAAAACAAACAAAAACTGAAGAAAATGGGGAATGTATTTTATATATATATAAGAACGCTTCACTGACTGTCTGAGCGAACCACCGCAATCCCTCTCGAAGGCAACATCTATTTATATTGTATGCTCAATAGGGCCTCTCTCTCGAAGTTCACTCTTCTTAGTCCTTTTATATTGTCTGCTCCTAGGCCTTTCGTCCGTTGAATCAGATTCATTAAAGACACGACTGGTTGTGGCTGTGCTCTTGGTGTCAAATAGAGACACATCACAGTCCATAATTCTGTGGTGTTCTCACCACCAAGGTTTCAAAAAAGAATCCAACAGCACCCCCAAAGTAGCCAGCGAAGGGCAGTAAATGGAACAAAACGAAAGTGAGCAGAGGGTAAAAAAAAGTTGCTGAAAAAACTAAAACATTATTCAAACAGTATACGATATAGGGGACAATCTTTGAGCCTATGCTTGAGGATCCATTCAAGGGAGATCAAAAGATTTGGAACAGCCTGAGTGGTCAGCTCTGCTGTTCAATAACCCAAGCATTGTGAGTGGCTAAGAATTGTACAGAACAACCTTTACTTGGATCTCCTAAGAGACGCTATCT
>JADBJO010007376.1:57500-60000 GCA_016801955.1 Conus betulinus | reverse complement strand
ATCACCGTACGGCGTAAACAAAGAAAAAGAAATCCCAGTCTGAGACAGACACACATACAAGCACGCGCGCGCATATAAACACACCCACACCCACACACACACACACACACACACACACACACTGATGTATAGCCCACAGCGGGTTCAACTCCTCTACATCTGACTCGTTTCAATGTTATAATCAAACTCAGCGTGTCCCGCAGGGAAATGTTCTTGGCCCCGTGCTTTTCACACTGAAACACTGCTCCCCTTGCGGACACTGTCAAACATCACGATACCAGGCAGTAAACTACGCAGACTACATCCAGTTTCAGAACACCGACTGACTCTCGCGAAAGCATGTCCTCTCTTGTTCTAAGATAAGTAAAGAAACAAAATTATTATACACAGATAGATAAATGACTAAATTAGATGTATAGACAAATGAATAAATAAATACCTGCATAAATAAACGAATAATAAATTGAAAATAAATAATATAAAAACAAATGGATAAATAAATGAATACATAAATAATAAATAAATGAGTAAAAGAAACAAATAAATAAATAAACAAAATAAGTAAATAAATAATAACAACAATAAAAAGACTTATTCGTCAATGCGAGCAACTGGATGGACCTGAGTAAGTAGCAATCAAACTCTGAAAAGGAATAAAAAGGCAAAGAAAAAAAGAAAAGAAAGAAAGAAAGAAGGAAGCAAGAAGCAGAAAAAGCCATATTCGTCGGAAGCAGAGAAACATTCTCATCTGTTCCTGTTCATCGCGTTAATCTCTGCATCTATCCTTCTTTTCAACTCGGCCAAGAACCATGTTGCTGTCTCTCGTCAGCACATCGTCCAGGCCAAACACTAATCACTCAAACTTGCCAGTCCTAAAGTACGACGGTCAGTGACGGTGCACTAATTGCATTCAGAAAGAGTTGTCCACCGACACTACACCAAACCTTGTCACTTCTCTCATTCCCTGTCTCAGTGATTACAGTTGCGTCATCTCTCTCTCTCTCTCTCTCTCTCTCTCTCTCTCTCTCTCTCTCTCTGTAGTTTGCCTGCGTCATTTATCAACTCTCTCTCTCTCCTCTCTCTCTCTCTCTCTCTCTTGCCTGCGTCATTTATTAACTCTCTCTCTCTCTCTCTCTCTCTCTCCCTCTCTCTCTCTCTCTCTCTCTCTCCTCTCTCTCTCTCCTCGTGCTTGCGTCATTTATTAACTCTCTTTCTCTCTAATCTGTCTATCTCTCTCATCTCTCCTCTATCTCTCTCGCTCTCTCTCTCTCTCTCTCTCTTCTCTCTCTCTCTCTGACTGAAGTTTGACCTGCGTTCATCTCTCTCTCTCTCTCCTCTCTCTCTCTCTCTCTCGTTTTGCCCACGTCATATGTCAACTCTCTCTCTCTCTCTCTCTCTCTCTCTCTCTCTCAAACTCTCTCTCTCTCTCTCTCTCTTGTCTAGTTTGCCTGCGTCATTTATCAACTCTCTCTCTCTCTCTCTCCTCTCTCTCTCTCTCTCTCTCTCTCTCTCTCTCTCAGCTGCCTGCGTCGTTTATCAACGCCCGTTAACACATACCAAGTTCTGCCGCTTGCCCTGTCGTCAGACAGAACAGAACAGGACGCCTCATTCCCCTCCAACAGTTCCTCCCTGGGTGCCTGTCCCATTGGGGATAAAGTGCAAGATCAATACTTTGTGCTGTAAATGCATTCACAGCGTTTTCCGCTTCCTGCCCCTGTGACTGTCTTTAGCTATGTCTGGACTCTATCCCGTTCTCTACGATCCATGTCAGGTCTAACCTCTTTCCGAGTTCCAGATTTCAACAATCTCCTGTCAGCTGCAGATCTTTGGCCTACAAGACCTGCAACGAGAACATCCATGTAATTGTCTGATGAAAAAAAAAAATGTGATTAAGATTTAGCCAGCTTCGACTGACGGAGAATGGAATTCAATATGTTTATATTAAAAATCATAACAAGAAACATTAACTACTATCACCATCACCATTATCATCATCATCGGCATCACCGTCATCTCCGTCATTATCATTATTGCCATCATCACCATCAGAATCACCTACTCCATCATTCAAAGACCACTGATGGAGAAGGGTACAGAAATAGACAAGAAATTCCATAGAATGCAACTGCTCGTCTTTTTGAGGACAGGACACAAAATTGAAAAAATAGAAGAGATAGAGAACGGAACAGACCACATTCTTAATGGCACAGAAATGAAGGCAAAAAGGTCATAGCATAGTTTAGATCGTCTTTTAGAAGACGCACGTTGAACATAGAACAACCATAGAATCTTAATCAGTAAAGAAAACACACACACGCACGCGCGCGCGCCACACACGCATACACACACACACACACACACACACACACAGTGAAGAACGTTGAATGGTCCATAAAGTGAAACAGTCTCTGTGAGCAGGGCACAGAGCTAAAACAGACATCAGTCACAGCACGAAAGGCATCATCTTAATGCGAAGGACAGCAGAATAACCAGACAGTGG
>JADBJO010007376.1:45000-52500 GCA_016801955.1 Conus betulinus | reverse complement strand
TGCGTGTGTATGTGAGAGGCACAAAGCAGGGCAGAGTAATTGTATTAACACACCATCATCTGGATTTCTTTCTTTTTTTTTTTGGGGAGGGTGAGAGGGGGTTAATATTCTTGTTGTTAGACCTCTTTCTATAAGTTTTACATTTAAAAGATTCATTGGTGTGGGAGAAAACAACTTGTACGATCAGTCTGAGGGAACCTGCACACAATTCATTGGCAAATGTGCTGATGTAGACCCTTTCGTCTCTGCCTCAGAGAGCAGGTGCTAGGCCCAAGCAGTGAACAGTGATGTTATTGACACTGTGTCATGTTGGAAGCTGAGTGTCTGACTCATTGCAGATCAATGGGGACTAACATAAAGTGTGCAAGGCTTGCATACCATGTGGGAAGTGAAATACAGGGATGATGTCATTAAGGTTTAGGGACATGGGTGGGAGTCGGTCGTTGTCATTAACATTAGCTCAAGCTTACTAGGTCGGCAATTGTCTGTCATTGCCAAAACACTACTACTCGGTCGGTAGAGACGGGCATAATCACAACATGGAATGTCCTTACAGATCTGGCTGACTGACATGGGTTATAGACAGGGAAGAGAGAACGAGAGAAAGACAGTGATCAAGGTCTGTTTTTCACATACAGACTGGAATGTGAAGACTGATATAGGAGAGCTGAACACAATGTACTGGGTTTTTGATGCAGCATGAGACAACGGGAGTTAAGGAAAAAGAGAGGAAATGTGAGGCAAGGAATATCTGTCAAGAGAAAGAGGTGGGTTTGGTTTTATGCACACACACACACACACACACACACACACACACACACACACACACACACACACACATACACCACACACACACACACACACTATCTCCGCAACACACACACACACACACACACACACACACACACACACACACACACACAGGGGAGAGAGAGGAGAGAGAGAGAGAGAGAGAGAGAGAGAGAGAGAGAGAGAGAGAGAGAGAGAGAGAGAGAGAGAGAGAGAGAGAGAGCAAACCAGCTACCCAAAGTGTTCGTGGCCAGACCATTAAAAAAGTTCCTTTCTCATTACAGCTAGCCTGTGCCCACACAATAAACAGAGGGGGCGTGTCGCGCACGAGCTCATCAAGCCAGAGCTTATTCCACAGGCAAACAGCTCTCTGCCTCTCCCCAATCCCCCCCCCCCCCCCCCCCTCCCCTACTCAGCTTTCTCTTTGACTGGGTGGATGTCAGCTTGTGTCCGTTGTCAGGGAAAACTGTCCCGTTAATCTCCGGAATCAATTCAATTACTGTCAACTGGATTGTTTGGAGGAGGGAAAAAAAGAATGGCGGGAACAGCTTGCTCATTTGATTATGTGACAGTTTTGGAACCGTTTCCTGTTGAGGGGGGCTAAAAGATGGAATGAGCAGACGTTGAGTTTCAGTGGCAAGGAGGTATACATGCGATTTGGATAAATCCTGAATGCTGACCCCATATCTGCTGACCCATGACAGGCAAAGGTCACCACTGGATTCATTGATGGCTGATGAAAACGGTAATAGGTCAAAAAGGATAGTATTCAAGCCCATCATATGGAAAGATTGGAACAAAAAAAAGAAAAAAAGAAAAAGAAAATGGAAAAACAAAAAAGGAGGAAAAAAGCAAAAAAAAAAAAAAAAAGAAAAAAGCTCTTGCCAGAGTCGATCAATACAGTCATGAATAGGATTACCACTCCTTTATTTTTCACGTATAAATTGGAAAGAGGTGACATTGAAAGACTGACTGACTGGGTAAAACAATGAAACAAGCTCCCACAGCACCCTGACCCCTACCCCCTCCGTACCACCCCTCACCCCCCGACGCATTTACATACCCGTCCCGTCTTGCCTGGTTGAGAGGGTCGAGACCATAAACATCCATTGTAAACACTCCCTGTCTGGCCTTGACCTAAGCTACTTCCTCCCACACTTCCGCTCTCACCACCTGACCCAGCGTTCCAAACAGACGCTAAGAACTGTCAGATATCAAATAATAGGTGGTCAATCGACGATTGTTAAAATACAGATTTGAAAGGAAAATACAAAGTGCTGAATGTCATCTGTTTGATGACTGACACATTTGCCTTGCCGACAGTCGATGTGTACAGACTGAGTTCAGAGAGAGAGAGAGAGAGAGAGAGAGAGAGAGAGAGAGAGAGAGAGAGAGAGAGAGAGAGAGAGATGTTTCAACTTCTACCATCATGTGTTTACGTGAATTTCCAAAGTTTTCATTACAAAAAAATACCTAAACATATGTGGATGGCACCACTGTATTAAACTGAGTATCGCTCTACAAGTTTACTCATAGGCTTAATGAGTCCAGATATTAGGACAGACATAAACTTTATATTAGTTCAATTTGGCATTTGGACACGTTGTCATCTTTCTTTCTTATATTGTCTTTCTTTCTTTCTTTCTTTCTGTTTTTCTCTGTCTTTCTTTCTTTCTTTCTTTCTTGTCTTTCTTTCTTTCTTTTCTTTCTTTCTTTCTTTCTTCTTTCTTTCTTTCTTTCTATCCCATCCCGCCTTTTTTTTCTGATAGCCTTTTCCAATCGACTTTACCCTCCAGTGGTTTCTCTCCAAACGTGATCGTCAACTGGTCAGTTCAGTGTCCTGAGAGAAATGTGGCTGTACTGGACAAAGATATGAACTTAAGGTTTCTGCCTCACAGAACAGCTGTGGGACAAAGCACAGGACCAGGGATGGTTCGATGTCTTTGACAGCGTCAGCTCAGCAGCTGTAGCAATATGAGGTTTTCTGGCTGGTACTTTTCAGTCGCCTGTTTCTTACATGACGTTTATACCAGGCCCTGAAAGCACTGAAACCTAATGACATTATCCCCTCTCTCCATAGCTGATAATCACGTTGTCAGGTCAATATTCGGATTGAACGTTTCCTCAGTGGACAAATTCAGTGAGTGAGAAGCACAAAGCAGTGCAATGTAATAGAGTTAACACACCGTCATAACGTGTGTGTGTGTGTGTGTGTGTGTCATGTGATGTGTGTGTTCGTGTGTGTGTGTGTGTGTGTGTGTGTGTGTGTGTGTGTGTGTGTGTGTGTGTGTGTGTGTGTGTGTGTGTGTGTGTGTGTGTGTGTGTGTGTGTGATATTAACAGACTACAACAACTTGCTATCCAGCCTTGTTTCAAGGCCCCTACCAATTAGTTTTATTCTTCAAAGATCCTCCTTTATGGTTGAAAATGACTAGCTGGAACTGTAGGAAGGGACGTGCATACGATGGGCAATCACGCTAACGTATAGCTTTCCGTATCCGTCTGAGACAGCAGGGCTGGTTCAAAAGCAGTGGACGGTAATGTTATTGACACTCTGTCATGCTGGAGGCTGAGTTTCTGACGCGCTGGAGATCAGTGGGGATTAATATAAACAGTATAGGGTTGCAGGCGTATTTGTGGCATGACTGCAGAACGTGCCGTGAGCTGGGTAGGGCCGTGTGAGAAGTAAAAGACAGGGATGATGTCATCCAGGCCTGGGGACATTACTAGGAGGTGGTCGATGTCTTCAACATTAGCTCAGCAACTGATAGCCTGCTATGTCGACGTATTTTTATTTATTTATTTATTTATTTTTTTTATTTTTTGTGTTTGTTTGTTTGTTTGTTTATCTGTGTACGCAGGCTGATACTCCTGCAAACACTCCCCTGTATAGACAGGCAAGGATCCCATCTACCCAACAAAGGGAGTGGAGATTTTTTTTATGTGTGTGTGTATGACCGTTTTTTTTTTTTTTTAATCCTGCCGTTTAAGACAGTCATACTCCAGCTTTGGGCAAGACGTTTGTATTGACTGCCATAATTCTATAACTGCTTTTTTGTGACCTCATGTATCATTTATTCAGCTATCACATTCTTTTCCTTAAATAAGACTTGGACTTAATTATATTACACTTCCCTTCACAGGTGATAATCAACTTGCCAGCTGTTTTGTTTGGAGACTATGTCTTTGACATTGAGTAAACAAATTCAATATTAGTTCTAGGTGAGTGGCACAATAACCCAAACCTTATTCCACGGCCAAACAACTCTCTGCCTCTCCCCCAATTGCTCCCTACTCAGCTTTGTGTTTGGCTGGGTGGAAATCAGCTTGTGTCCATCGTTAAGAAAGCTGTCCCGTTAATCTCCAGAATAAAAATCAATTACACTGTCCACTGTATTACTCGGAGGAGCAAAAAAAAAAAACAAACAAACAAACAAAAAAAATGGCAGGAACAGCTTGTTCATTGCTGTCACGTGACAGTTTTGGAACCAGTTTCAGTAGAGAGAAGCTACAAGATGGGACGAGTGGAGGCTGGGAAATGCTAAAACCATCTGCATCGACTGACCCATGCTGACCCCTGAAGAGTAGACATTACTGCTGAATAACTAAATGACTGACAAAACAGGGAACAGGTCGAGATGATGGTATTCAAGCCAATAATGGAGAAAGATTGGGGAAAAAGACAAACGCGATTATAGCTCCTGTCAGAGTCAAAGAGTACAGCCATGATTAAAAGGATACCGTTTCTTCATTTTCAATTAAAGTATTGGAAAGATGTGGAACCAAAAGACTGACTGACTAAAAACGATGAACAATCTACTACCGTACTGGATGCAATGAAGATCTACTACAGTAAACACCTTCTACTCCGTCCTCCTCGCGTGTTCTCACCCTCAACCATCTTGCCTGGTTGACAGGATTGAAACAATCAACAAGCATCCATAGCAGATACCTCCGCTTTGGCTTGACCTGAGCCACACTGTCATGGATCTGGCTTGGACCTGAGCCACACTGTCATTGACCTGGCTTTGGCCTGAGCCACACTGTCATGGACCTGGCTTGGACCTGAGCCACACTGTCATGGACCTGGCTTTGACCTGAGCCACACTGTCATGGACCTGGCTTTGACCTGAGCCACACTGTCATGGACCTGGCTTTGACCTGAGCCACACTGTCATGGACCTGGCTTTGACCTGAACCACACTGTCATGGACCTGGCTTTGACCTGAGCTACACTGTCATGGACCTGGCTTTGACCTGAGCTACACTGTCATGGACCTGGCTTTGACCTGAGCCACACTGTCATGGACCTGGCTTTGACCTGAGCCACACTGTCATGGACCTGGCTTTGACCTGAGCCACACTGTCATGGACCTGGCTTGGACCTGAGCCACACTGTCATGGACCTGGCTTGACCTACGCCATACTGTTATGGACCACTAACACTGACGCTTCTGCTCTCACCACCTGAGCCCAGACTTGGAAACAGACGCTAACAATTCTTGGATATCAGATAGAAGGTATGGTGAACCCAGGGTTGCCGAAATGTAGAATGAAAACAAAAATTGGAAGATGCTGAATGCCATCTGTTCGATGACTATCGGGATATTTTTTTTTCTGCCAGTCAAAGTGGTACAGTCTGAAAAGAGAGAGAGAGAGAGAAGAGAGAGAGAGAAAATAAAAAGAGAGAGAGAGAGAGAGAGAGATGAGAGAGACGGGATATTTTTTTTCTGCCAGTCAAAGTGTACAGTCTGAGAGAGAGAGAGAGAGAGAGAGAGAGAGAGAGAGAGAGAGAGAGAGAGAGAGAGAGACTTTCAACCTTTACTATTAGAGAGAGAGAGAGAGAGAGAGAGAGAGAGAGAGAGAGAGAGAGCACTTTCAACCTTTACTATTTCTCATTCATGTGTTTACATACATCTCCAACATTTTGACGAATATGGCAAGGCATATATGTATGAAAGCACTGTCTTCAACTGAATAATACTCTACGAGCTTACTGTTGAACTGATAATACCAAACAGTAGGCAATACATAATCTTTGCATTAGCTCAGTATCTCAAAATATGGCACACTGGCGTTTTATAAAGACCAACATTTGCAATAATGTTGTCATCTTTCTTTCGTTTACTATTTTTTTGATAACCTTTTTCAATCAGCTTTACCCTCCAATGGTTTCTCTTCAAGTGTGAACATCAACTTGCCAGTTCAGCGTCCTGAGAGAATGTGGCCGCACTGGACAAAGATATGAACTTGAAGTTTCCGCCTCAAAGAGCAGTGGTGGTACAAAGCAGTGGAGTGTGATAGCATTGACAGACAGTCATCCCAGGGTCTGAGTTTCAGACTCATCGAGGAGATTAGTGGGAATCAATGTAGAGAGTGGAGGGGATTGGGGAAGGCTGTGTGGCAGAAGGTTCCGTGGACTTTGGTATGACAGCATGGGAAGTGAAAGACAGGGATGATGTCAACGTCTGGAGAGTCTGTCTCCACAGGGCCAGGGATGGGTCCATGTCTTCAACATTAGCTCAGCAGCTGAAAACTGACTTGGTCAACATCATTTGTGACTTTGCAACATGAGGTTTTAGTGGGTACATTTCACCCAGCTGTTCTCTTTACACACTTTAGTGTCAGGCCCTGATGGCGCTGAAACATAGTGACATTATTCCTAACTGGTAATCAACTTGCCGGGTCTTTGTTCGGATTGAACATGCCCATAGTGGACAAATCCAACATGAGTGTCTCTGTGAGAAGCGCAAAGCAGTGCAATGTAATAGCGTTAACACTCTGCCATCTGGACTTGTGTGTGTGTGTGTGTGTGTGTGTGTGTGTGTGTGTGTGTGTGTGTGTGTGTGTGTGTGTGTGTGACACTAACACACGATAGCAACATAGTCATCCTTTCTTGTTGCTAGGCCCCTTCTGTTAGTTTTGCTCCTCGACACTACTCTTATTATTATTATTATTATTATTATTATTATTATTATTATTATTATTGTTGTTTGTTGTTGTTGTTGTTGTTGCTGCTGCTGCTGCTGCTGCTGCTGCTGTGTGTTGTTGTTGTTGTTGTTGGCGTGCCCTGGCTAAAAGGCTCGAGGGATCATCCGAACAGCCAAAGCACTTCAACACTTTGGTACAAATGCATCAGCTAGGGATGAGAGCATTACATGTGTGACCGTTTTTTGATCCCAGCGCCACGTGGGCAACCACACTCCGACTCCTCTGTGGGTGAAAATAACTTGTTCGGTCTGTGTGAAGGAACGTGCATACGTTGGGCAATCACACTAACGTATAGCTTTCCGTTTCCGTCTGAGAGAGCAGAGCTGGGACACAAAACAGTAGAGTGTAATGTTATTAACTCTCCGTCACGCTGGAGGCTGAATTTTTTGTTGTTGTTGTTTTGTTTTTTTTTTTTTTTTTTTTTTTTTTTTTTTTTTTTGTTTTGTTTTGTTTGCGCCCGCAGGCTGATACTCCTGTGGACACTCCCTGTATACACAGGCAATGATTAATCCCATCTACCCAACAAAGGGAGTGGAGTTTTGTGTGTGTATGACCGTTCTTTATCCCGCCAATAAGGCAGCCACACTCCATCTTCGGGGAAGGTGCATGCTATGTGTAACGTGTCATCCATACTAACGGCCAAACGGGCCTTCTCTTCCGAAAGTTGGTGATGGGATTTTACGTGTGTGCAAGATGTTATGCGTGCGTTCACACACGGAAC
>JADBJO010007376.1:10000-12500 GCA_016801955.1 Conus betulinus | reverse complement strand
CTCATCCTCTCGCCTCTCCCCTCCTCTCTCTCTCCTCTCCCTCTCTCCCTTCTCTCCTCCTCTCCGCTCCCTCTCTCTCTCTCTCCTCTCTCTCTCTCTCTCCCCTCCTCTCTTCTCTCTCCTCTCTCTCTCTCTGTCTGAGTCTCTCTGGCTCTGAGAGACAAAGACAGACACACAGAGCGACAGAGACAGACAGAGACACAGACACAGACAAGTCAAGATGGAGACCGAACCATTAAACAGAGGCCTTCAGGAACATTTTCTCGCCGCAGGGCGCGCTTTTTATCTGTCCCCTTATCAACAGCTAGAAATGCTCGTTATCAAGCCGAAGAAGAAGAAGAGAAGAAGAAGAAGAAGAAGAAGGGTGGGAGAGGGGGGGGGGGGGGGGGCATTTCGATAAGATCGTCTGTTCCAAACGTCCAAATTGGCTCCAGAGATTTGGCCACCGGATGAGAAGGTATTTAGACTGCCAGCGCCTGATTCACGGTCATGTGAAAGACGAGGAGCCGACCGAGACAGCAAACAGTCGTTCTCAGGTTATGATATAATGACTGTACTCTGAGCGAGACCGCTACAGGTTGAAAGACTGGACAAGACTGGAGTGCTGGAGTGTTGTGCGGAAGAGGTGGACGATGTTTAGAAGTGGTGGCTGTGTGGACCTGAGAGAGAGAGAGAGAGAGAGAGAGAGAGAGAGAGAGAGAGAGAGAGAGAGAGAGAGAGTATCTCTTTCCCTCCCTTCTCTCCTCTCTCTCTCTCTCTCTCTCTCTCTCTCCTCTCTCTCTCTCTCTCTCTCTCTGTCTGTCTTTTTCTTCATCTTCCTTCTCCTCCTCGTCCTGCTACTCTTTGTTGTTGTTGTTTTTTGTCGTCGTTGTTGTCGTTGTTGTTTGTTGTTGTTGTTGTTCTTCTTCTTCTTCTTCTTCTTCTCTTCTTCTTCTTTCTTCCAGTTTTCTTCTTAAATCTCCTTCTTCTTTCTGCCAGTTCCTTAAATCTTTTCTTTTTTGTGTGTTTCTCTCCCGTATTCCCTGTGCCAGGGTGTCCTTGTCCTTTTCGCTCAAACCCCCCACCTCCACCACCCCCCCCCCTCCCCCACCTCTACTGCCCATCCACCCTGTGCCCACTTCCTGTTGCACATCCTTCTCTTGTTTTTTGTCTGTTCTTAACATTTTTTTTTTTTTCACGACATTATTTGGCATCCAGTACAGTTCCACACCATTTGGCACCCAGTACAGCTCCACATTATTTGGCACCCAATACAGCTCCACATTATTTGGGCACCCAGTACAGCTCCACATTATTTGGAACCCAGTACACCTCCACATTATTTGACACCCAACACAGCTCCACATTATTTGGCACCCAATACAGCTCCACATTATTTGGCACCCAACACAGCTCCACATTATTTGGCACCCAACACAGCTTCACATTATTTGGCACCCAACACAGCTCCACATTATTCGGCACCCAACACAGCTCCACATTATTTGGCACCCAGTACAGCTCCACATTATTTGGCATCCACTACAGCTCCACATTATTTGGCACCCAGTACACAGCTCCACATTATTATTCGGCACCCAGTACACAGCTCCACATTATTTGGCACCCAACACAGCTCCACATTATTTGGCACCCAATACAGCTCCACATTATTTGGCACCCAGTACAGCTCCACATTATTTGGCACCCAATACAGTTCCCATTTATTTGGCACCCAGTACAGCTCCACATTATTCGGCACCCATTACAGCTCCACATTATCTGGCACCCAATACGGCTCCACAAATAACACCCAGTATATCTACGCTTTATTTTGGCACCCAACACAGCTCCAAGAGAGCTCGGAATCGACGCAGGAAGGCTGAAAAAAAACCCAAAAAACAAACAAACAAACAAGAAGAACCAATCCGCTTTCCTGTCAAATCGGGTCACTAATGTAGCCGGCAAGTACAGTTTTGAATGAAGTGTAAGAAAACAACAATAAAAATTTTAAAAATGGGGGGGGGGGGGGGGGGGTGGGGCGGGATGATGAAACCAAGAAAGACAATTGAAAAAAAAAATTAGATAAAAAAAATAAATAAAGCTGAAAAAGGGGAAGGGGTTGGGGGGGGGGGGCTTTAAAGTAGCAGACACATGCGACGACGAATGTGTCCAAGACCTTTGTGTGTGATGAAGATCGGATGGCGCCAGTTTGGACGTCCCTCCCCCGCAATCGCTTTGGGGAGCTTGAGACACTGAAACTTTTTTTGGGAGAATGGAATCCGTTAGGGGGGGGGGGGGGGGGTGTCCTCTCTTAACAGAACAATACACACACACACACACACACACACACACACACACACACACACACACACACACACACCAGAGTAAGTGTGTGTGGGGTGCGTGAGTGTGTGTGTGTGTGTGTGTGTTTGTGTGTGTGTGTGTGTGTGTGTGTGTGTGTGTGTGTGTGTGTGTGTGTGGTGTTGTGTGTGTGTGTGTGTGTGTGTGTGTGGTGTGT
>JADBJO010007375.1:107500-114031 GCA_016801955.1 Conus betulinus | reverse complement strand
TGTGTCTCGTAACCGCGTCCCTTGTGCGCCCGTTGCACAGATGCCGTTGGTTTCAGTACCTTTTAGCGATGGTTTGGTTGGTCCTTTGGAGGTGTCTTCTTCTGGCTTTCGGTACGTTCTGACGTTGGTGGATACAGCTACTCGGTTTCCAGAGGCTGTCCCACTCAAACGTATTGATACAGTCACTGTCTGCGGAGGCTCTTCTTTCTATTTTTTCAAGGTATGGTTTTGCCTTCCGAAATTCTTACTGATTGTGGTACTCAGTTTGTTTCGGATCTGATGAAGGAAGTGTACCGTCTGTTGTTTATTTCTTCTGTTACCACTACTCCATACCACCCTCAGTCTAACGGGATGGTGGAAAGGTTTAATGTCCCCTTGAAGTCCATGCTGAAGAAGTTTTGTCGTGACTGTCCCAAGCAGCGGGATCGGTACATTCCGGCTGTTCTGTTTGCATATCGGGAGTTGCCGAATATGACTTTAGGGTTTTTCTCCTTTTGAGTTACTTTTCGGTCATTCACCCCATGGTCCTATTGCTTTGTTAGCTGATAAGTGGACTGGCACACAGATGACTGACGATGACAAAAACGTTTACCATATGTACATGACTTGCACAAATCGGATACTGGACAGTTGTGCTCAGGCACAACAGACCGCTGACAGTCAGACCGACAAGTATAAGGTGTACGCAGACAGAAAGAGCTCTCCTCGTTCATTGAAAGTGGGTGATCAAGTTCTTGTTTTGCTCTCTGATGAACAGAATAAGTTGAAGATTTCCTGGAAAGGTCCTTTTCTTGTGAAGGAAAAGTGTTCACCTGTCAACTATCGTATTGACATGCATGGAAAGTCCAAGGTTTTCCACATCAATATGTTGAAAGAGTATGTGGTTCGGACGAATGTTGCTGTCAATTTCGATGTTGCTCTTTGTGTTTCCTCAGGGATTAGACTCTGCGTCTGCATTGTCTAATGAGTTACCTGTGGATTGTGTTGTTTCCACTAGTGTTTCGGATGCAGAGTGTTCACATTCCCCTGTTCAGGATGTCCCCCCTTCGGGTTTACAGGATGTACATTGTTCCTCTGTAGAGTTTGTACAGGATGTGAGTGACGATGACGTTTCGTTACCTACCTTGTCTGTTCAAGGCGAGACATTTCGTGATGTAAAGGTTGCTCCTGAGTTGTCAGACACGTCAAAAGTCTCAGTTGATGAGTGTTTTGGAGAATTTTTCTGATGTCTTGACAGATACACCAGGGGAAGGCTGTACAGGTAGATCCACACTGTATTAATCTGACTACTGATGTTCCTGTTAGGTCAAGTCTTACCCTTTTGCCTTTTGCAAAGAGGGAGATCATTTCAGAGAGAGGTTCAGGTTATGTTGGATCTTGGAGTGATTGAACCGTCTGTATCACCATACAGTTCTCCAGTCGTTCTGGTGGGTAAGCCTGATGGCTCAATTCGATTCTGTATCGATTATTAGGGCTCTCAATAAGGTCACTGTGTTCGACTCTGAACCGATTCCAGATGTTGAGGATATTTTCTGTCGTTTGTCTGAAGGTCGGTATTTTGTCAAAGTAGACATTGCGAAGGGATACTGGCAGATACCTATGTTGCCTCAGGATAAGGAAAAGACTGCGTTTCAAACTCCTTTTGGGTTGTTTCAGTGGACGAGAATGCCTTTCGGGTTGCAGAACGCACCAGCTACGTTCGCAAGAATGATGCGGAAGCTGCAGTTGTATCAGTTTTCAGCTGTAAGTTTCTTTTTGATGACATTCTTCTTGCAGCTCGTCTTTGGCAGCAGTTGTTGGACCTACTTACGCATGCTTTTGACCCGTCTCAGGTTGTTTGGGTTGACAGCTCGTCCGTCAAAAGTGCTGGCTGGTTTTTCAGGAGTTGGGAGTTTTTTGGGACATATGATTTCCGTTGGTCATGTTCGTCCGGAAGTCAAGAAAGTGCAAAAGATTTTGTCTGTGGGTAAGCCAACTACGAAGAAGCAGATTCGCTCTTTGTTGGGTCTTTTTTGTCCTACTATCGCAGATATGTTCCTCATTTTGCTAGTCTTACTGCACCTTTGACTGAACTGACTAATGGGAGATAAGAAGCGTCAGATTGAGTGGTCTGATGAGTGTCAGAAAAGTTTGGAGAAGGTTCAAACTGTACTCAATTCATTTCCTGTGTTACTTCTTCCTAACTTGGATGAAGACTTTGTCTTACTTACGTACAGATGCTAGCAGTAAGGGCATGGTGCATGTTTGCTACAGGAAAGTCAGGACTTTTACATCCAGTGCAATACGCTAGCAAAAAGTTTTCTGCGGTGGCACGAGAGATACTCGACTATTGAAAGGGAGTGTCTTGCTTTCGTCTGGGGACTGGACAAATTTGCTAGGTTTTTATCAGGGAGACCTTTTGTTTTGCAAACTGACCACAGACCGTTGACATTTTTGAAAGCGTCAAAATAAAAAAATAATCTGCCTGTTAAGATGGGCATTAAGCATTCAAGAGTACTGTTTTCACTGTTGAGCCTATCTCTGGGACATCTAATATTTTCGCAGATTTGTGTTGTCCAGGGAGTAGTGCTATACCATGTGTTTTATGGTTTGCTGATGCTGTATTTTGTATTTGTGATTGATCATGTGCTTATTCATCCTGTCTTGTAAGCTACAGTTTAGCTACAAGTTGAGTGAGTATGGTCTACACAAGATACAAGTCTAGAATTGTGTATATACATTTCATTGCTGTATCATTTTGTGGTCAAATTGTCTGTATTTCCTCTTACTTGCGTTCATGGGGTGAAATGATTTGGTGTAGTGTCATGTGTAAATGACCATTGCAGATTGGCTGCTGTGCATGTTCAATGGTCATGTAGATAATTTTGAACCATGATTGGTGATTTTAACGTGTGTCTCATGCTATTGATACACGATGGATTTCTTGAGGTTGTCTTTTGAAAGATCACTGCATATTTTGATATCTTTGTGTGGGTGCTTAATGTTTCATCTATGCATATAGTGCAGTTCTTAATGGTTTCATCTTGCATATTCTGTTGGGTTCGGCAGGAACTGTATGGATCATGCAAGTGTTGTGCGTAATAAGATGGTGGATTATGTAATTTGGAGATATTGAGATGATCCATGGATAAAAAGTGTTGATTCCTTTGATGAATATACTTTGTGCATTTGATATGTATATATAGTACTTCTGTTTTGGGTTTCCTCTGTGGGGTATCCTTTTGCAAGATTTTCTCCAGTGGAAAAATCTTACCCCGGGAAGGGGGGGTTGTCATGTAATGCGGAGCGATATTTCGTATGCTACGCGATTACATGAGACAGTACAGATTAACAAAAAGATTACTGATTCGTGCGTTTACACTATAGGTTAGTCGTGTGACACAAGGGAGCGTACTGATTGAACGTGGCCCAGAGTTTGAGTGAAATTTTTAACACTGTTCACGCGATTTGAATATAAACAGGCGTTGGCCTGTATCGGTGCGCACTCTGAGAATGGAACAGATGATTTAGATGAAGAAGAGGCGGACTGTGCCCAATGATAAAGGCAGAGGCCTAACGCATACAGAAGTATGTGAATTGTAGTTGAATGACCGGTACTCAAGCCGTAAGTATCTAATTTTATATTGTGAGAATCTGGTTGATTCTCCATTTTGTTTTCGGCGGTTTATTGTCGGAACTGAAACTATGTTTGAAAAATTGAAGAGTTCAAAAATGTTAAAGTGTAATATGACTGCTAACTGGCTCGCAGTGTTTTGAACTCGTGTTTATCTGGTTTGTTATAGCTGGGCCGACTCCCCGTGCGGTAAAGGAAAGAAGAGACTGGAGATCGGGCACTAAGGTGGATGGCCGGAGGCTGCGCGCGTTCCCGGGCCAAGCTCCAATCCGCGGGAAGATCCAGGTTGGGCAAGAGTTTGTCGCCGACCAGTAGTTGTGATGTGTATGGGATCCCCGCACAGAGGAAGCCAGTTCCGGACACCACAGAGAGTGTTGTGTGGACACTTGCAGTGAGTAAACCTGCAATAGTGACTTTCAAAGAAGCTGAATGTTGCATCAGCTGAAAGAATCACAGAATATGAAAATATATAAGCTTTGATTGATGCCAGAGTAAAGAACCCCCATGGGATTTTAAAAGATTAAGGAGGGGATGAATCAAAATTGACCTTTGTTTGCGCCTTATGTTGTATGGAGTGGAATGCAGTTGTGTGCGGAGAAAGACGTCAGGTTCGTGTGTGTATGTGCGTGCATGCATGGATATCGTACGTCTGACAGGGACAGAGAGAGGGAGAGAGAGAGAGACAGGCAGAGAGAGAGAGACAGAGAGGCAGACAGCCAGGAACAGAGATAGAGGACATCACAACACACACACGAACGCGGACGTGCGCGCACGCGCGCGCGCACACACACACACACACACACACACACACACACACACATGTACGCATTCACGTGTGGCATACACACACACACCACACACACACACACACACACACACACACACACACACGCACACACACACACACACACACGCACGCACATTGTGATGAAAACTACTGTAGCCTGGGGGAGGCAATTTCACGGAGGTGTTCTTTTTTTTCCTCGTGTTATTAATGTTTCTTTCTTGACGTAAGATCGTACTTCTAGACTTGTAAAACAGGGAGGTCCAGACAGTAAGGTCTCTGGGGTAGGTCTGTCTGTCTGTCTGTCTGTCCGTCTGTCTGTGTGTCTGTCTATCTGTTTTCAGTTATCCTCTCTCTCTCTTCTCTCTCTGACTATGTGTCTACACTCTCCCTCTCTTTCTTTCTCCCACCCTGTTCCGGTCTATGCACGCCTAACGAATACAAGACAAGCGTTCACAAACACTGACACACTTCGCTTGAAAAGAAGACATTTGTAGATATGAGAGAGAGAGAGAGAGAGAGAGAGAGAGAGAGAGAGAGAGAGAGAGAGAGAGAGAGCATCGTCACCACCACCACCACCTCCACCACCACCCACCACCACCACCAACGGCAAAACCATGCTAAGGAGATAACGTTAGCAAACTGAATTATTACACCAAAGCTGACAGAGATGCATGCAGTTTTTTCTTTTTTTTCTTTTTTTTTTTTTTTTTTTTCTGCCGAAGCCGTCCGTAGGCACTTTTGACACCAAAGGACACCACTCGAGCAGGATATACACGATAGTGATGGCCCCTTTTTTCAACCGAGGGGTTCATAGTGACCCGCGTGGCGGACTCGGAACCTGGCGACTTCTTACGGGGGCTGAAACCGGCGCCATGGACGTGATCATCGTCTCCTCCTCAAGTTAGCTATCAAGCTTCACAGCATTTCTCGTTTTGACCATCTTCCGCAGGCGGCCGTAAAGAAGAAACAGTCCTCGTGCCGTTTGCGTACAGCCCACTCCTTTGACACCCATTCTTATCTTTCAAAAGGCCAACGAAGCTCCGTGGTGCATTCCATGTCATTACCACTCACAATGAAACATATTCTTTACAAAGCGTTGCGACTTGCATGTTGTGAGACACAAAACATTTTACAGAAGACTCGATGAAAACCTTTTTTCAGAGATGTCCCACCTGACGTGATCTTTAAATTTCTGAAAGAGATCAATAATCTTTTTTTTATTTGATCTAAGATTTTTTTACAGAATATAAAGATTTTCAACAAAATTTCCGGTGTCTTTTTCAAACGTGTATTTTAAAGGGTTGTGTGATGTTTTTTTTTCAATGACTTGTGGGTCAACTTCAACGCGGGTGACAGCCCTGATATGGCCCTTTGCGGTCGGGGGCTGGCCTATAAGCAACATCACCTTCCCTCACAGCAGTCGTCAGGTCGGTATGAACCCCCGAAACAGAACATTACCGTTAAAACGTGAGACTTGTGCAATGCTGATTTTTGATTTGTTGTTGTTGTCAGATCCAAGAGACGCAGAAAGATGACACGAAACAAGACGAAACGAGGGGAATTAAGGCGAGAACAACACAAGGCAAGAACAAGATAAGGTGAGAACAACACAAGGTGAGAACAAGACAAAGCGGAACAACACAAGGCGAGAATAACACAAGGCGAGAACAACACAAGCAAGAACAACACAAGTCAAGAACAACACAAGGCGAAAACAACACAAGGCAAGAACAACACAAGGCAAGAACACCACCAACACAAGGCAAGAACAACACAAGGCAAGAACAACACCAACACAAGGCGAGAACAACACAAGGCGAAGCAAGGGAAAAAACATACCAGGCAATATAAGGGAAGACAACGCATACAGAACGAGACAAGATCAAACAAAGGCAGATGGCAAGACCAGACAAATACTTGGCAAAGTTATGGCAAGACAAGCCAAGACAACGCGAAACACATTATATGACAAAAGAGAAAAACACCCATCTTGCGCCGATTTCAGTGATACAAGTGATTGCTTCTTGGCTTCTTTTTCGTTTGCCCTGAGTGTGTTTTGTTCATCTTGCCTGAAGAAGACCTATATATGAGGTCGAAACGCGTCGTGTTTCGTCTTGCGATTCGTTCGATC
>JADBJO010007375.1:97500-100000 GCA_016801955.1 Conus betulinus | reverse complement strand
ATGAACATACCTACAAATTTTCAGAAAGATCGGCCACGTACTTTCTGAAATAATTCCATAAAAAATAGAAAAAACCCGTTATGGCCCGTCACAGCCGTTAGTAACAGCTATAACGGTAAACTAAAACATGGGCATCATCCGTGACCCATAATGAACATACCTACAAATTTTCAGAAAGATCGGCCAGTAGTTTTGTCTGGAGCGAGTGTACACATTTTGACCACGGACGACGGGCGGGCAGACAGACAGACAGACACACAGACAGCATTTCTTTGTTCCCATTGTCAAGTACTCCCTGTTTTCTAAGAACCGAGAGTACAAAAAATGAAGCGCGTCGTCATCGACTGTGTGGTTCCGTTTCAGATTTCACACAGCGGTTCCGGTGAGAGTCGACCGGACGTCCTCGAAGACCGTCGAAAGACGTTTAAATCAGAATTGCGTTATCCTGCAACGTTCATTGGTTCCCAGGCCTTGAAGGCATCCTTGGCAAAAATGAAGAATAGATAAATAATAAAATAAAATAAATCAAAAAAGAGAGAGAAAAAAAACCCTGATCAACCACCTGTGAAAAGAGGAGCTCTCAAATCAGACGACTTCTCCTTCTCGTCTCTGTGTCAGTCATTTCATCAAACAGACAGACAGACTGACAATACCATCTGCAGTCAGCATGGAGAGAGGAAGCAAGTCTTCAAGCAAACGCCGACCTGGTGGGCAGGAACCATGACACGGTCATCTCTAAACCATGACACAATCATCTCTAAACCATGACACAATCATCTCTAAACCATGACACAATCATCTCTAAACGACCGCCAGACATCGCCCCTCATTTGGATTTCTAGTTTTCGTGTCATTGTTTCTCTCGGGCGGTGAGGGCAGGTGGAGGGTGGGGTGGGGTGGGGGGGGTGTGGAAAGGGGAGAGCGGGGAAGAGGGGCTGGTGGATTCGGAAGGTCGTTCTGGGTTTTCTGTTTTCCTAACTGGCCTGAGAAAGAGGAGGAGGGGGGGGGGGGGGGGTGAGTGGTGAGGGAGCAGAAGTAAAAGCAGGAAGGAAGGTGTGTCTGGAACCTGTCTCACACACACACACACACACACACACACACACACACACACACTGTGACGGACCATTTTAGTCCGGTCCCAAATTGTGGGGACAGTTTTGAGAAGGCGAAAGTTTGCCTGTTCACCTGTTGACCTTTTTACCTGACAGCTGCTGACCCGCGTTTCGTTGCCAGTCAGGTGAGCGAGGATTTCCTTTCAGTCTCTGTCGATTTGCTGGCCTGGAAACATCCCCACAGTGCCGAAGAGAGACTCCCAGCTTAGTTTTGGTGGTAATCACGTAGTGTGACTAGTTAAGTGGAAGTTAGTGTCAGCACTAGTGAGTTGGCTTTTCCTACAGGTGGTTATGAGATTGCCAGTTATTAGTGCACGCCTAAAATATTTGATTGTTCCCTTCATTGATTGAGAAAAATCTTTGCTATATTCTTCGATGTAATCACTCATGGCGCTAATCGATGAATTTTTCGATTGTAATACACACATTGTATTGAAACTTAGTACACTGTATTATGGATATTTCCCCCCAAATTCTAGTGAAATGTATTATGCGAAGAGTGACTGCTAGTGACAAGAAAGATGATAAATATGTAGGTAGCAGGCTACGTAACCAATGTAGTTCTACAGTTCCCCAGGTGACAGTGAGGCCCTGAGTCCGGCCTGGCAGCAACTAATTACCATCGGGTGTGGGGTGCAGCCCGTGCCCCAGCCGTTGTCTCCGCCATGGCGACGCGGAGAGGCTGACCGCCAGGTCAGTAGTGTATGTGTATTAAAAAAAAAAAAAAAAGACTCAGGATTCTCCATCATGACGACGTGGAGAGGCTGACCGCCAGGTCAGTAGTGTATGTGTATTAAAAAAGGCCTCAGGATTCTCCCTCATGGCGACGCGGAAAGGCTGACCACTAGGTCGGTGGTCCGACGTGATTTTCTGTTGTGTGGGTGTGCCCTGTGGGACACCGCTTTGGGCCTGTGTTCTTGTAGCGGCTCTGCTGGCCGTGTGAGTATCCCGGTTGGTGCTATAGACTGTGGCTTGTGCTCTGCTTGCCGTGTGAGTACCCTGGTCGGTGCGACAGACTGTGGCTTGGGCTGGGTGCAGCCATGTGTGTGAACTGTCTGTTAGGACACTACTGACGGTGCCAGTGTGAACGGTGTCTGTTAGGACACTACTGACGGTGCCAGTGTGAACTGTGTCTGTTAGGGCACTACTGACGGTGCCAGTGTGAACTGTGTCTGTTAGGACACTACTGACGGTGCCAGTGTGAACGGTGTCTGTTAGGACACTACTGACGGTGCCAGTGTGAACGGTGTCTGTTAGGGCACTACTGACGGTGCCAGTGTGAACGGTGTCTGTTAGGACACTACTGACGGTGCCAGTGTGAACGGTGTCTGTTAGGACACTACTGACGGTGCCAGTGTGAACGGTGTCTGTTAGGGCACTACTGACGG